>PVIY010003597.1:0-111222 GCA_004026745.1 Myrmecophaga tridactyla
TGAGATTTGGAAAAAGGGTTATTCATAGATTTCAAGGTTTCTATTAAAAATAAATCGCCTTAGGAATAGTGAATTCCACCATTTATACAATTTTATAGAATAAAATTTTAAAAAGCTGAACATGTGAAACCACTAAGTTAAAAGAGTGATTGAGTCTTTCCTTTCTAGTTTATGGCTATTACTACAAGTGATTATTTCAAGCAAAATTAACTTGGAGGCAGAAGTCTCCGACTGCTGACTAAATCATTGTAGGATTTCAGACTAAAATGTTCCTGGTACATTATCTAAGCTATCCACTCATTTATTCCCTCAATAATCTTACCTCTTCTTTGGACCAGGCAAGACCTCTATTCAGCTATATTCACCCCTATTTTTTTCAGCTCACTGACTAATTCTCAATGTTCATTCTAAACTTCAAGGCAGAAAGTTAAAGAAAAGGGAAATAGTAGAAAACTATATAGAATCTGTTCCATATTTATGGAATGAGCCCACTTATTAGGGAGTACATTTACCATTGGACAAAACAATACAAAAAGAAATCAAACCAAATCCTTGTTCTTCCCTTTACCCGTCCTATCCCCCATGGTGCCTTTTTCAAAACAAGATATTTAAGATATCTACTTAGAATTATAGTTAACAATTCTTACAATTAACAGTTAGTAATACTTAGGTGGTTCCCATAAGCAACATTTATTTCTACTTTGGGCCAGCTAGACATACATCTTTAAGCACATGGATTAGGCAAACATTATGTAAAGAAACAAATTAAACTGTAAAAGTGACTTCATCAAACACAGTTAATTTTTTTATTATCCATGTAAATAATATAGAATTTCTATGAACAGTTAAAAAATGAAAGCAATTGGTTATGCATTTGGCCCACTGTCATTCCTGAGTAGAAACAGCGCATCTTACATTATAGATTTTAACTTTTGTGTGTGTGTGTTTTAAATTACTCCCCAGTTTTTAATTTTTATTCCCCCCATATTTTACATTCACATGATACATTTGTTAAAGATTTGATGGCATTTTTTTCCTCCAGATATAACCTATGACATTTCAAAATATTACTGAGTTAATTTTTTGGAAAATAATCAAGAGGTTGTGTGTTTTGTCTTAAGAAATGGAAAAATAGTGTTGTCTTTGTATCTTCTGAGTGATGAAATAGTCTGTAATAGTGTCAAAATTTTCTTTTCCACACAGTAGTCTCCAGACTAATATTTCTAATATATATTCAGCAGGAAACAGAATCATTCACAGGAGGATTTTTTTAAACCTGCCAATGTTTCATCTTCCTATCCATTGAAATGACAACTGCTCAATTTTCTCAAGGATCCTCTGTGTTTTTCCCAATATATTATTTCATATAATCATAGGCATATAGGGGAAAAAGTTTGGTTCATATTGTTAAAGTAAAACCACATGCAGCTTTTTTTTTTTTAAATCATTCCAATGAGGCTATATCCAGGAAGCAAGGCACTGATTAGATTTTTAGTTGTGAAGAAAATCACCTAAGGATAATTCTTTTCAAATCTCTCCTGAAGAGACCTAGAGCTACATAGGTAAAAATAAGATGTCCCAGATTGAAGCAAAAATGACTTTTGCTAAATCTTTTCTGGTTTTAAGAAGAGTTATAACACAGTGTGAAACATGAGCCTTCTGTTTTATAGTTAATGAAATTTTGTGACCTGATTTCTAAGGCAACATCAATAGATGAAATCATGTTCCCATGACCTTCTCCTAGTCACAGTCACTCTTCTCTCCCCCCTACCCTTGGACTTATTTCTTCTTCTCTCTTTTTCTAATTTCTTTTTCCTCCTAAGTCACTTTAGCCCAATTCACAATAATTTATTAAGCCCTCATTATGCACAAGATACTATAAAGAGTTAAGATATTAATAAAGCATGAGCCTTTCACTGGGTGCAAGGGATTAGGATGAGAGACCCTTTAAAAGGAGAACTCAGTGAAGATAGTGTTACTGGAAATGGAAAGGAAACATGCAAGAGACACTTAGAAGCTGAGAAGACAGAATTTAGCACAAAGAGCTCCTTAAGAACAGGAGGTAGTTCCTTCAGGTTCCTTTGCAGGCCCTGGGGCAAGAATAGGGATGCGAGCCTCCTGACATAAGTCTAAATTTATAAAAGTTACAAATTAGGCTTTCAGATGGAGATTTCAAGTCTATTCCCTTATCTGGACAAATTTATCTTTCAGTGACAAAGTTTAAAATATGAAAGTGATGATTTTATGAGTGAAAGTCAGCAAAATAAAAGTGACAACTGTTTCAGTTGGCTAATGCTACCAAAATGTAATATACCAGAAATGGATTGGCTTTTACAAAGGAGATTTAAATGACAAGTTTACATTTCAAAGGCTATAAAAATGTTCAAATTAAGGCATCAACAAGAGGATACCTTAACTCAAGAAAGGCTGATTATGTCCAGGGTGTCTCTGTCAGCAGGGAAGGCATATGGCCAGCATCTCCTGGCCTTTTGCTATGGGTTGTATTGCTTTCAGCTTCTGATTCCATGGCTTTCTATGCCAGCTCTCCAAGCATTTCCAAAGGTCTGTGGCTAAGTGTCTGCTCTCTGTATTGGCTCTCAGCTCTCTGTATTGGCTTTCCAAGCATCTGTGCTTTCTCCAAAATGTCTCCCCAGGAAACCAATCATGACCCATTTTGAATGGGCAGGGTCACAACTCCATGGGAAAAATCTAATCAGAGGGTCCCACCCAATGGTGGGTCTGCCCTCACAAGATTGGATTAGGATTAAAAGGACATGGCTTTTCTGGGGTGCATCAGAGGGTTTTAAATGAGCAAAACAATTAAACTTGCTTATCATTATCTGGGTATTTTGCTAATGGGTCAATATCTCCAGATGCATGGGTGGTTCAGTGGTAGAATGCTCACCTTGCATGCAGAAGACCTGGGTTTGATTCCCAGACCATGCACCCCCCCCCCAAAAAAAACCCCACAAAAATCCAATTCATAAATTCCATATACACATATATATTTCATTAGGTTCATTTTTCTTGCCTTTATTTCAGTAAAATGACTAATCATGCCACTTAATCAAGATTTTTTACATAATTTGTGTTCTACTAAAGTCAGTGGCCTAAAGGAGTAAAACTGTAATCAACTACATAGATTTCAAAATCTGAATATATTTCTGCCAAAGTTGTATTTGAAAGTAAAGTAAATATAAGTGAAGGTCATTTCTCATATATATTTTCAAAAATTGTATGTTATTTTTCTACTAAAATATTCAAATTTAAAAGCAGATTATAACAAATGACTGTCAAAATTTTAAACTATAATTATTTAAATAAAGCTGCAAATTCTTATTTTATTTTGAAAAATTATAATTTATTACAATTAAAGGTTTCTAAGTAGAAATGTTTTAAATTTTACTGGTCAAGATCCCCTAGTTGCTAATATAAAGAATTGGCTTCCCTGTGTTAAGCTAGACTTATAAGCATGTATGTCCATTGAAGACTAACATGAATTATTTACTATTACAAAATATTCCTCAATCCCTTGTGAAACCATGATAAATAATGTGCTAATTTAAGAGTACCTACTAAACCATGAATTGTCAATGATTAGAAGCAAAAAAAAAAAAAAAAAAAAAAACATGCTCCACATTACTGGGAAATAATAAATCTCAAGGGCGTAAAGCGGAAACACCTCTGATGCAGTCCCAAGGCATTATCCAGCACCTAACACACTATCTCATACATAGTGAGTCTGAGTAATTGCTGTGTAGCAGTTACCAAAACTGGTAAATAATTAGACATACATGGCGGAGGAGGATATAAAGGAGCAAAGCATAGTGGTGGTGGTTACAGTCTATTGATGGAGAATTTATTAATTCTGCAAATAATAGTATTGTGAGAAAAGTGGATGAAGCCATCTCTAAAAATTGTAAGTTTAGTAGGAATTCTATGTGGAATTGTTTGTTAAGCAACTGGACATCTGCAGCTGGATCAAAATAAAAGAATTTGTAGGGCTGAAATATCGAAAATCACACTTGTTTTTGAAAAGTTAAACAAACACAAAATATTTGTAATATAAAGAGTAATGTAAAACATTCCCAATGCAAAGATGGCAGTGCTATTTCTGTCTTCTCTTCCTAAAAAATGAAAGTCAAAAATCAAAATGCAAGCTCCACTTTTTTTGGTGAAACTAGAACAGCTAAAATGCCAGACTACGGAATAAGTCTTGTCTCTTATAATAAGATAAAGCAAAATTAGAAATACACTGATAAATAATTTTCCACCTATCTGATTGGCAATTAAAAAATAATTGGATAGAGCGGGCCATGGTGGCTCAGAAGGCAGAGTTTTCACCTGCCATGTCGGAGACCCAGGTTTGATTCGCAGTGCCTGCCCATGCAAAAAAAAAAAATTGGATAAAGTTCCCTGTCAGTGACGGTGTACAGAAACAAGTCCATTCATATACTGTTAGTAGATATGTAAAAAAATGAATATGACTCCCATCTGGGGAAATTTTTCTATATCTATGTAAATTTCAAATGCATATCACCTCGGACACAATTCCTCTTTTAGAAATTTATCCTATAATTATAATCATATAAATGTGAAATGACATCTGTATGTTATTCTTTGCAGCATTATTTATCATAGCAAACAATTGGAAACCAAGAAAAAATATATATATATATATACAACCTCCATGCAATGGGATACTATACTGTCTTCAAAAAAGTTAGGAAGCTTGTTATGTACTAATATGTAATTATCAAGCTATATTGTGAAGTAGACAAAACCAAGATGTGGAAAATCTTGTAAAATATTCTGTCATTTGAGTAGAAAAGATGAATGAAAGAAGATATGTGCATAGATTCCTGAGTGTGCTCTATCTATGCTTTTGTATCTCAAGAAGATTACACAAAACAATTGATAGCATATGTCATCAGTTCTGGGGAGGGAAACTAAGTTGGGGGCAAAAAAATAATAATATTAGCTAGAAAATATTGAAGCTGCATTAAGACTCAGTTGCATTTAAGTATGACTTAAGTCCTGTAAGCAGACATTTACCAGAAAAAATGAATGTTAGTAGCCTAAGTAAATTAATGTGGACCAAGGAAAGATCTATAGGCTAAAAAATTTGGCTATACTAATGTCCAATAGAACTTCCAGCAATGACTAAAATATCCAATTAATTCTGCATTGTCCACAATAGTATCCCCTATCCACACTGAGCGCTTGAAATGTGCCTAATGCAATCAGGAATTAAATTTTTAATTTTGTTTCATTTATTTAAATTTATTTACATTTAAATGAACGCATGTGACTAGGAGCTGTCATACTGGATTGCAGAATTGTATACTAAAATTAAAATGCTGAGCTCTTAGGTCAAAAGATGTCATTCACATAAACAATTTACAGTTTCTTCATGCTAATATACTTCTTCTATATGTAAAAAGCCCCAGTCTTCAGTTGGATAGCTTTTTCCTTCTTTTTCAAACTTCTCTGACCTATAGTTAGGGCATTGGCTAGGCCACACAGTGTCTTTGTGGAAATTAGGAAAAGGCAGCAGCTCCACAGGGAGAAGGCTTGACCAATTATTGATGGCTTGCTGTGAATTAAAAAAGGTGGCCCTTTCTCTGAGAAGTGGTAGCTTGCTGCCAGGTCACTCAGCTTCATAAGTAGAGCATGAGATGAATTCACACCCAGATCATGCCCTCTTGAAATCTGAGGCACCTTTGTGCTGTCCAATTGTACACAGTGACCCCGCCCATAATGTTTCCTTAAACCTAAAATGAGAGTTAATCATTCAACCATAACAGACCTAGAAGGTCTAAATACCCCCAACTCAAACACATATGCAAACATTTGTGTCAACTATTCAGGACTGAAAGTTGCCTCTCATCAGGATCTGAACTTCCTCCTTTGGTTTCTTCCATAATTATTTTCTTGGCTGGAACCAAATTAATGCCTGCCTCTGGGCATCAGTTTGAGGAATAGAAGTAAGTTTTGTGCAACACTGAGCAGTTGTCTAGCCCAGCATAGTTGCAGAATAAACCTTAGTTCTTCCTCCTCCATTGTGGCAGGTGTATATATTAAAATGACCTATACCTATGGATTTGTCAATTGCTACCTGGATGTTGAGCAAAGTGTATACAAAGCCTTAGAGAAAGTACATGAGGGAAAAGGGGACCTAAGAATAACTAGGAAGATTGTATTGGTGTATATGTACTTGTGTTTGGGAGAATGGGGTTGTTAGCTGAATTTAACCATGGCACTCACTTCAACAACCCCTCCTGACTTTTTTAGCTCTGTCAATGACACCAAAAATTTTCATCAACTTATGTAGTATACTTTCCTGGTCTTTAGGTTTCTAAACTGAAGTGAGGTTCAAATTAGTCTCATTTTAAAGATGAGGAAATTGAGGCTCAAATAATTGAAGTAATCTGCCTAAATTCACACACTTGGAGGCAAAATTCCATGCTTGTCATTCTGAGTCTCGTTTTCTTTTAACTAAAGTCCTATTGCCTAAATATAATATGTCAGTAATAACATATGTAACTTTCACAATTAATACTACTGACCCTGTTGGTCAAGTACCCACAAATGTTCATAGTTAGTTTTAGGAAATAAATGGTACATAGACATTACTCTCATAGAGTCTATAGTCTAGTACTTGAATTTATTTTAGATGGCAAAGCAGTATTTAATACAGTTAGATAATAGAGTGTAAGGATAGAGCACATCTCTTATCAAGAAGTCATGGACAGGGCGGCTGCCATGGCTCAGCAGGCAGAGCTCTGACCTGCCGTGCTGGAGGTCTGGAGTTCGATCCCTGGTGCCTCCAGCCCATATGCAAATTAAAAAAAAAAAAAAAAAAAGAAGTCATGGACACTTTTTTTAAGAAAATTCATCCTTTATTCATACCCTCATTTCCTCTTAGTAATGTTAGTATTTAGTATTTTCCATTCAACAATAAACCCAATTTATAGGACCAACTTAAGTCATACAATATTTAACTTACATAATCCACTCTTGGTGTGCAGTAATTGTAAGGTATGATATGGGATGGAAATAAATTGTGATTTTATTGACAGAATTCTCTGCACATCACCCTATGTGGTTAATAGTAATTAATTTGCCATCACAGTGATTGGAGCATCATACCACAGCCATTATTGCAATGACTAGACTTCTTGTTACCCATACAGATTATTGAATTATGGAGAAAAATTGAATTAGAAGATGGTAGAGGAAGAGCAACTGGAGGTTGAGAAATAAAGGAATGATGGGGGGAATGGGGAGGGGAAGGATCAAAATTGCTTCCCTGTTGTTCAGGGGAACTTTTTCCTTATCCTGCCAGACACTGGGATCTCAATGTTGGTGCCAAACACAAATAGGAAGTGATAATAGATAATGGCCAGTTAATCAGATATTAGAATTCGGCCACAATTTTGAAATTATAAACTGAAGGTTGTGTGAGATGGAAACCCCTTTAGATTATTACTGATTTGGATAAGACTTTATTTTATAATTGCAAAGAATCTATAAAATCTATTGGTTCATTTCTTCAACCATTTTATCCTTTCAAAGATTAATGAATTTTCTAGTGGTTAAATAAAAGAATAAATGATAAGGAGTAGATTGTGACTTCTTAATGAATTTATTAATTTATTAGAATACTGTTTACCAACATCCTGCTTTCCTTGTAGGTTAGTCAATTTGGAAATCAGATTTATATTATCATTTAGTCTTTAACGAAAATGTGCAAGACCACACTTCAGTTACCTTAAGACAGGTTCACATGGCCATTAAAGCCATTCTCAGGGTTAAGGAAAGCAGACAAACATCTGCCTCAATTTCTACTTCACTGATAAGTTTTTGAAGAGTTCAGGATTTTCATCAAAAGTATGGTCATAAGTGGATTTTTATGAGGTTTTAAAAATAAGCTACCTACTCTATATGTAGGTGTAATTTCTGCAAATGTTTACCTTGTGATTTTTCAAGAATAAATGATCACACAATTCACCCACCTAGCTAATACATGGAGCCTGACACACTCTTTAAAGAATTTGGGCTTACTTGATATAGTGGCTAAGGGAAACTCTGTAGCTTAAGGATATCATTTTTAGATAGGAACAGGAGAATATTAGCTTCAACTATGGAATTTTTAGGATCTGTTCTCCTGTTTATGAATCTTATTGCAATTACAATTGTAATAATAAAATCCAACCATTGTGACTCTTAAATTTCTCTAATTGTGCTATGATTCTTAAAATTTTCTTTCAGAAAAATTAGGTGAAAAGAAATTGATGCTTTCTAAATGAGGCTTGGCTTTCATGAAAAATTGTTTGAATTAAAGATCATATTAAAAAAATTTAAGCTCACTAAAAAGCGTAATAATGCAAATGTAGAATATATAGTGAGTAATGTAAAGGAAACTACCTCATTCTCCTTTGAAGGTTTTGTAGACGCACAATTAAATATTCTAAAATGACTTTGTTACATATGAGCCATCTGGTGCAAAAGAAGTCTATATTTATAAGTCTGAAGGGCCAAGAATAAGCGTATTGTGCTGGCAATAGATTCATTCTTCGTTGTTGGTAGGTTCCTCATCAAATCTGTAATTACATACTGTTTCTGTCATCAATAAAAGAACTTAAAGGAAAAAAAATACAACTGACCCAACATTGAGCTTGAGTGGGGAGGAAAGTTTGTGTATGGCATGAGGCGTGATCAGTCATCAACTCACCTCATTTGAATTTATTCTGGGACAAGTCTTCACTCTCACAGACCTCCTGAACTCCGAGTATCAGAACAGTAAAAGAGCCCACACTTTTCAATTTACGTACAAGTGGCAGTGATTCATACAGACTGAGTCATCCATGCCCTTTCCTGGATCTTCTTAGGACCAGTGCCACAGGTGAGAAATAACTGGTCAAGGATTTTTTTCTCTATAGGAAAACTAGGAGAAAAAAAAAAAGTAGTTTCTCAAGGGACTGCTTCTTGGGCCTCTGACCCATTTGCAAGAAGAAAAGATACTGCAATTTTCTATTTATTTCAATAATATCTAATGCACTAAATAAAGCCCCAAATACAGCACCTACCATTTGGTAATACATATAGAAATTGTTATTTTGGTCTTTTGACTCAAAGGAAGGACAGCTGAAAGAGGGCCTGATCTATTTCAGACTTAAATACAGCCAATTTAAAATTAATCAACGTACTATTTATAAATAAAACAAGACTCACTGGAGTTGGTAACACCTCCCCCCTGTCTCCCACTCTCTGAAGTGTTGCAAACTTACCTTTAGGTTTATAAATAGGGCAGCCTTGGTGAATCACTAATAAACTGCAGCCCTATACCTCACAAGAGGAAACAATACTCTACAATATTTAAGAGCTTGCCTTCCTGAGCCTACACTCCTGCCGTGGAATCAGATTCAAATGCCGTAACTCTTCTGGAAAACTATTCCTGGCATATTAGACCATTGCCAGTGACTTAGAGATACTCATTCACTTTGGCACAAAAAGGGGACTTCCCTCCTTACAGAAGTAGAAATGAAGCTATCTACCTTAGCTCCATAAATCACCAAATTCCACTTGTTAGTGATTTATTTTGAGAAGAGTCTTCTCTCTTATGGGAACTTAGAGATTCAGACAGACTGTTGGCACTGGAAGGGACTTAGATATTGGGAAACAGTTCCTCATTCTATACATGAAAACAAGCAAATATTGGGCTGTCATCAGCAGTATCATTTGTAACTAGGGGAGACTTGCTTTGAACTCCAAAGTCGTAGTTTTCTTTATCACTATTTTTTTAGAGTGTGACTAGACGAAATCCAGTGAATATATAACATAGCTTCATATTTGTTGATTCATTCCATAAATATTCAGTACTGATTTCTGCAAGTTCCTGTAGTAGGTGCTGGGGTTAAAACAAAGAACCTAATACATATGTTTTCTGCCCTCTCAGGATTTAGTTTAGTGGGTTACACAGTAAGATAGGCAATTATGATAGCATGATAATTATGTGTGGCAGAAGTACATGGGGTGCTGCAGAAGCCCATCGCTAGAAAAATTGGTAAAGAGGGAGAGGTAAAAGATTCTTAACCTGTATTTGATCATTAAGGATGCTTTCTAGAGGAAGTGATATTTAAGCTGTGACCTGAATGAGTTAGTGTTAACCTGGAAATGAGAGTGGGAGTAAAAAGGAAGAGTGTTCCAACCAAGTCCAAAGACAGAAAATAAGTGAAATAAGACAGGCTTAGTGAACCAAAAGCCATTCAGTCCAACCAGAGCCCAGATGGTCCAGGGCAGAGCGGTGAGCCTTGAGATTGGAGAAGCAAACAGATTATAAAACACATTGTTATAAATTGAGCTAGAATTTGTATTTTTGTCTAAGGGTTATGGAACTGTTGTGGGTTGAATTGTGTTCCCCTTGGTGCCAGTTTGAAGCTATTATGTACCCCAGAAAAGCCATGTCCTTTAATCCTCATTCAATATTGCTGGGTGGGATCTTTTTTATTGTTTCCATGGAGACGTGACCCACTCAATTGTGGGCAGTAACTTTTGATTAGATGGATTCCATGAGATGCGTCTCCATCCATTCAAGGTGGGGCTGCATGCTGGAGTCCTTTGGGAGGGAATTGTATTGGAAAAGCTTTAGAACTACCAAAGCCACCAGAGTCCACACAGCCATAGACTGTTGGAGATGAAGAAAGAGAGCACCCCCAGAGAAGCCATTAAAGAAGCCTGGAGAGAAAGCTAGCAGAATTCGCCATATACCTTTCCAGCTGATAGAGAAACCCTGAAAGTCATCAGCCTTCTTGAATCAAGGTGTCTTTTACTGGATGCCTTAATTTGGACATTCTTATAGCCTTGTCTTAAATTGGAAATTTTCACAGACTTAGAACTGTAAACTGGTAATGTAATAAATTCCCTTTTTTAAAAGCCATTCTCTTTTGGAATATTGCATTCTGGCAGCTTACTAACTAAAACACACCTCACCCCCATCAAAATATGTTGAAGTTCTAACCTCCAGCACTTCAGAATGTGACCTTATTTGGAAATAGGGTCATTAAAGCTGGAAGTAAGCAGGCCAAAATGAGGTAATACTGGATTAGGGTGGGCCCTTTATCCAATGTAACTGGTGTCCTTATAGCAAAGAGGGAAGAGACACGGACAGACATAGGAAGAATGCCACTTGATGACTGAGGCAGAGACTGAAGCCCAAGGATTGCCAGCAAACTACCAGGCGCTGGGATGAGGTAAGGAAGGATTCTCCCCTACAGACTTTGTGCTCCTAGCCTCCAAAATTGTGAGACAACAGATTTCTGTTCATATTCATTTAAGCCATCCAGTTTGTGATATTTTGCAACAGCAGCCCTAGCAAACTAAGACAGAATCTAATGATGAATTTTAGCAGGGGAATGATGTGATTAGTTTTACATCTTAGAAAGGTTTGTGCCTACATTATGTGCTGAGAATGGATGGGAAGATCCAAGATTTAAGGCAAAAACAATAGTCAGAATGAGGCTGCTTAGGTGTCCATGTAAACAATGAGGTAGTCTGAACTAAAAATAGTGAGTGCATTTCAGAAATAGTCATGCAGTTGGGTAGACAGAATTAGGGTTTTTACTAGGGCAAACAAGAACCTACCAAAGTGCTGAGCCTCTATATTTCCACAGTCCGTAAATCTAGGAGGTTATTGATCAAGCAAACAATAAAGGTCCCAGAGGAAACTACCCAACCTCCAATCCTGCCAAGTTGGTGTCTTCTGGGTTTATAGGATGAAGGTTACCAAAGTTCTTCCTTTCTATCATTATTCCACAAATGTTTACTGAGGATCTGGCATGTTTCAAGCAACACAATTAAAATGGCCATAGTATTACCCTTAAATATTACAGTATTGTGGGGGGAGTCAGACACATTAACTGATAATTATAAAATCATGTCATAAGTAAAGTAATAACAGCTTTGACTGAGTATATGGATATCATAATCCAACCTAGAGAAAACATTAAAGACTTCACGGGTGGCTTCATAAAAAGCATCCAGCACCGATTCATTAAAATGTGTAGAACAGATAAGAGAAGGGAAAGGGAAGGAGGAATCATATCAATGAATGCACGAAAGTCAAAAGTGCTATGATTTCTAGATGAGGCACATGAGCAATATTGTGGAATGGAGAGCATGATGTGAGAGGCAGAGCACCATGAGAGACAAAGCTCAAGAGGAACATGGTGAGGACCAGATTCTAGAGGGCCTAATAGGCCATGTTAAAAAGCTTGGATTTTCTTCACTGGACAATGGAGAACCATTGGAAATAACAAAACCAAAGAATAATAGTGTTCTAGTTTGCTAGCTGCTGGAATGCAATATACCAGAAACGGAATGGCTTTTAAAAGGGGGGATTTAATAAGTTGCTAGTTTACAATTCTAAGGCCGAGAAAATGTCCCAATTACAATTCTATAGAAATGTCCATCAAAGGCATCCATCCAGGGAAGGATACCTTGGTCCAGGAAGGCCGATGAAATTCAGGGTTTCTCTTTCAAGTGAGAAGGCACATGGCAAACACAGTCAGAGTTTCTCTCTCATCTGGAAAGGCACATGGTGAACATGGTCAGGGTTCCTCTCTAATCTGGAAAGGCACATGGCGAACACGGGGTCATCTGCTAGCTTCTTCTCCTGGCTTCCTGTTTCATGAAGCTCCCTGGGAGGCATTTTCTTTCTTCATCTCCAGAGGTCGCTGGCTGGTGAACTCTGCTTCTCGTGGCTATGTCGTTCTCTTCTGCTCTCAAATTGAGAGTGCGCAGATTGAGCAACAAATCTATGGTAAATTAATTTTTGACAAGGTCCTCAACTCCACTGAATTGGGACAGAAGTCTTTTCAATAAATGGGCTTAAGAGAACTGGTTATCAATTGCCAAAAGAATAAAAGAGGACCCCAATTTTATACTCAATACAAAAATTAACTCAAAATGGATCAAAGACCTAAATATAAGAGCCAATACCATAAAACTCCTAGAAGGAAATAAAGGGAAATATCTTCAAGACCTAGTGATAAGAGGTAGTTTCTTGAACTTTAGACCCAAAGCACAAGATACAAAAGGAAAAATACATAAATGGGAACTTCTCAGAATCAAAAGCTTCTGTGCTTCGAAGGAGTTTGTCAAAAAAGTGAAGAGGCAGTAAATTCAATGGGAGAAAATATTAGGTAATCATATATAGGATAAAGGTTTAATATCCTGTATATATTAAAAAATTATACAACTCAACGACAAAAGAAAAAACACCCCAATTATAAAATGGGTATAAGATATGAGTAGACATTTCCAAAGAGCAAATATAAATGACGAAAATCACATGAAGAGATGCTCCTCTTCATTAGCTTTAAGGGAAATGCAATAAAAACTACAATGAGATATCATCTCCCATCTATAAGAATGGCTGCTATTTAACAATCAGGAAACTACAAATATTGGAGAGGATGTGGAGAAATTGGAGCACTTATTCACTGCTGGTGGGAATGTATAATGGCAGAGTTGCTGTGGAAGATAGTTTGGCATTTCCTTAGAAAAATAAATATCGTTTAATAATGATAATAATAAATATCTACAATCCAGCAACACCAATACTAGGTATATACCCAGAAGAGTTTAAAGCAGTGACACAAAAAAGCATTTGCACACCAATGTTCAGAGCATCAGTATTCATACTTACCAGAAGATGGAAACAATTCAAGTACCTATTAACTGATGAGTGAACAAACAAAATGTGGTATATACACACAATGGAATTTTATGCAGTAGTAAAATGAAATGAGGTCTTGAAGCATAAGAAAACAGTATGAACCTAGAGGATATAATATGAGTGAAATAAGCCAGAAACACAAGGATAACTATAGTATGACTTCACTATCACGACTCTGGTAAAGACAGCAAACTCAAAATCATCTGGACCAGGGAGGAAATATGTACTCATATAAAGCAATGAACTAGATGTTGCAACTCTGCTGCTAGAGTACGCAAATGACACAAGCAATGACTTCCATATGTTTCACATTTTTAACACTGACAATTCATAATAAAGATTCTATAAAAGAGAAACAATTTAATAAAAGTTTTAAAAAGGATATGAAGATATTTTTAATGCACAACTCTATTTCCATTGGAGCTTAAATGTCAGTCATTTCCTTATCCCACTGCTTCTGTGTCCTTGTGGATCTTCTGCACCCAGGAGGCCAGCCGAACTCAGAAATTTTGCTAATGCCTCCTCCATGCATGAAAATACAGTAGCACTATATGTTTTTTTAGCTGAGGCTCATTGAAATCAATTGTTTAAAATGGAATGGTTTGAGTGGAAATGAACACAGTGGAATAGAGCAGAATAGAATAGCATAGGGTAGAATAGAATGGAATAGAACAGTACAGAACAGAACCAGGGTAAAATAGAGCAGAACAGTCAAAATTTGCTGGGTGTCAGACACTGGGCCTAGTTGTTATAGTAGATATTTGTTGAGTAAATATTATTAAACATTTGCTAGTTGTTCAGAAACAACTAGCAAAAGAGATAGTAGGAAACAAAAGAGAGAAATCTCTCTGATGGTTAGGTTTATCTGTCAACTTAGCCAGGTGATGGTGCCCAATTGTCTAATCAGGCAAGCACTGGCCTATCTGTTGCTGTGAGGACATTTCATAGACTTAAATCATGAGCATAGTTGCATCCATGGCTGATTAGCAGTTGACTAAGGGAAGTGCCTTCTGCAATAAGTGACACTTAATCTAATCACTCAAAGCCTTTTAAGGAGAATTCAGAAATGGAAATCTCTCTTTTCTGCTTCAGCCAGCCAGCTTACCCTGGTGAGTACATTGAAGAACTTCATTGGAGCTGCCAGTTCATGGCCTGCCCTACAAATTTTGGACTTTCATGTTCCGATGTTTGTGGGAGATACCTTTATAGATCTCATATTTTCAAATATCTCCTGTTGGTTCTGTTTCTCTGTAGAACCCTGACTAATACATCCCTATTCTGACAAAACTTATATTTTAGTTAGGGAAATAGATATTATCATGTGCAAAGATCCTAGGTTTCAAGGTACGAGGACAGCCTTCTCATGGAACAGCAAAAAGACAGTCTGCAAATAAAGAGCAATGGATGAGACAATAGAGTTTGGGGGTCATGGTAGGGAGTTTGGTTCTTAAAAAGATGTTATGATGTAATAATAATGTTTAAAAAAAGAGAAGGCACATAGGACAAAAACAAAACCTAGATACCTACAAAGACTTACATTTGTGAGGTGAGAGAAGATGGCTATCTACAAAGAAGACAGAGGAGAAACTATCAAATTTGAGGAAACCAAGAGTGTGGATATCACAGAAGTCAAGAGAGCAGAGAGAAAGATCTTTAATTCCAGGAAGATAAGGACTATAAATAACCTTTGATTTGAGACTATAAAATTTATTAATTTTATAGTAGCAGTAATGTTAGTATGGCAGTCATTAAGAGAAATGGGCCATCCAAGTTGGCTCAGTATACACCAATGGCCAATTCTCTTAGAGGTTTCAGATGTTGGTTCCTGGGTCCCCACAACTTGGAAAGCAATTGGACCACATGCAATGGCTAAATGCCTTCTTCAGAATGGCATTGTGTTTGAACTAGATGCTCTTATATTCTGTAAAACCGAGAGATTCTATGATTGTTGGGCTGTATAATCTACCTAGATTCATCCTGTTGCAAATCCAATTAGCCCTCACTACTACTATTTGATTCATGAGGAAGATTAAGATAGTAAGTCCAGATATTGAGTGAATCTATAGCATTTGACTCCCACATTCTGAATATCAAGTGACAGAAGTATGGATAAAAAAGGATGCTAGCCCCATCTCAAAAATTTACCTGAATCTACATAGTTCCAATGCTTAGAGAGCAAGAGTGCAGACAGTGAGGTCATATCTATATCATATTATGTCTCAAATATTGTCATGTACAGTATAGAGCTTAAAGAATGACTTTATTCTTTTTTTGAAGTCAGTCAAAGCAAAGAAATTCTCTAAAATAATGTTTTAAAGAATGTGGATTCTTCTATAACATAGAAAGATCACTGGACTAGGAGTCAAGAGACCTGAGAACTAGTCTTCTGGCTAACAGTAACCTGCTGGTTGCCTTAAGCAACCCATTTTATCCTCTGGATCTTAGACTTCCCATCTGTAAAATCTGATTAGAAAAGAACCCTTTAAAAACCCTCCCAATCTTTAGTCAATGTGATTAAAGATATTGCATTCTATGCTTTGTTATGACCACTGTAATACAAATCAGTCATCTCAGAGAATATCCTAAGGGTTCAGAGAAGCATGTAGTCTACCCTCTACTTTAGAAAGTTTGGTATTCTTTCCAAGCAGCAAAGTGAGTAGGAGGTAAAATTCATGTTTTCCTAAAAGATGAGAAAACATAAATTAGGCAAAGCATATCACTTTCCTAGCAATTGGCTTCATCCAGGAGAATTAAAGGTCCTCAGAGTTTTACTCTTAAATACCTACCAAGTTGCTTTCATATTGTTTGAAAGTCATATCTCATGAAAATGGCAATTATTGTACCAGGGCTCAGAGAAATTTTCATGAGTAGAATTGCAATGTGCTACCAATCTTTTGGAAGGAGACCTCAGAGAGTTTAAAAAAATTAAAGCATTTACACATCAGAAGCAAGAAATGGAGTAAAGAACCCTCACATGTATCTCGCTCTTACAGGCTTATCAGAAGACTGGTATAATGCAATGGATTATTAAAAAAAAAAAGATAATTATCCAGAAATACTTGAGCATAAAATTAAGAAAATCCTGTCATTCAGCACCTGAAAATTGTATTTTAAACTCTCATTTTTAGCTAATGGCAATATAAGTGCATTTAAGAACATTGAAAAATAGATAATTGAAGGAAAATAATGTATCTTTCCTCCCTCAATTTCCCCAAAATCAAATAAATGGGATGAGGGAATAGGAATGGAAAGAAAAGATGTTTTATTTACTTGAGAAACACATCAAGAATTTATTGGTGGAGAGATACCATTTATATATCACATTTTTTTTTGTACCTGGGACTGAAAGAATCTAATCATAACCCAAGTTATGTGAAACACTCCAAAGTAATGCAATATAAAAATGCCAACAGATTCTAGATACACCCTACAATGGTTCTAGCATCAGGTCAGGTTATCCTTAACTGTGTTAGAGTTCCAAGGACTTCTCCAAATGTGAATATTTGTCAAGTTGTATAGGGAAATCTACATAGTGGAGGTGGGGGGTGTGGAATGGAAGAGAGAATATTAATATGATTAATAAAATTGTTAGAAGAAAATGGATCACCTTGTGAAAGCTGTGATAATGAAATACCTGAAGCATGAAGTCCAAGTTTTTGGTTTCTTAGGCAAATTTCCCAATATTCTCACAAACTCTCTTTCTAGATTCATTCACCTGGTTATTCTCCTCTCATGTCTTCTCCAATTCTGCATTTTCTATCCCTCCAAATATTCCAACCACACAAGATTACTTCTTGTCCCTTGTCTTAGTTTGGGTATTCCAAAAAGATTTGAGGATAGACAGTCTAATTTGAAATATCCAAGGAAGTATGTGTATGTGTATATAAAGTTGGACCAGGAAGGCAAAGAAGCTAAGACAAGATGTATCATCAAATACATAGCCATAGTAGGCAGCCAGTGCTTTGTCCTATTAAGAATTTGGAATGGAATATAGAACACAATTTAGAATCATCTCATTTGAGAGGTAGAATACTGGAATATTTATTCTCCAATTCCATCCATAATTGGCTGAGAGCTGTTTCTCAATTTTACCTGCTTAGTGGAGAGTTATAAGTGCTTGCAATAAAAAACAGATGATGCCTACCAACATGTGAATGGTAAGAAGATATGGGCAGGGCACAGGCACCATCACTCCATTTCTCAAATACACTCTACACTTAAACTTCTATACCTATGAGAATGCCATTTCCTCAACCCAACTAGTGTTATTTCTTCTTTCCTCCTCTGCCATTAAGAATTTACTCTTTTTTTTCAAAACACACCCCTAATACCAAATTTTTTAAGAAGTTAAATTCATTTAACAATTTTTCTCCATGGAAAAATACTAAGATATCTAACAGTCACTAAGTACTTAATAAGTATCTAAGCGCTTTGCAAAGGAGGTACTACTTATACCCCCATTATATTGTGGAGGAGCTGTGCAGATGAGGGGGGGCCAAGATTCAGATGAGGGGGCCAAGATTCAAGCCCAGGAAGTCTGTTTCTAGAAACAATGTTCTCAAATACTATACCACAAAGACATAAAATGCAGCCAACTATGCTCAGAAAGATCAGCATCTAGTTGAGTTGCAGGGTGTTCACATGACAAGGTAATGCATATTTGGCAACTGCCAAGGTATAGAATGCATACAAAGTTCCTGTGTAAAACAAAAAGGATGAGGGGATGCACATAAACCCCAAATGATGTATAGGAATGATCTATATTTGAGCTTGACCCTATACTCTATGTGCCAGTTTCACTTGCCATCCTAAAAGATTCAGAAACTTTTAGTTCCCTGATTGTGTCTATGCTTCTAAGATCTAGGAAAATGTCCCATTTATAATGTTGTTTAGTACCTCTTTATTCTCATTTTGGAATAGCTTATTCATTCAGCAAGTGAATATAGAGCAGGAGACAAGGAAGACCAAAAGTTCTCTACACATTTTCACAATGTAAGAAACACTCTTGTGATCAGTTCAAGTCAACAATCACAACATGGACCTCTACTATGTGCCAGGCACTTGAAGCAAGGGAAAGTAAGAAACTTGAGCATAGGGATTTTGTTTTGTTCGTTACTATGCCTCAGCACCTAGAACAGTGCTGGTTCATAGTAGGTACTCAAAAAACATCTGTTTGATTAATTCAAATAAAAAAGTAAGATTTTACTTGTGAGACTTGAGCCAACTTACAGTTAGAGAGAACAGAGTACATACAAGACTATCCCCACTTCTGATACTAATTCCAAGTTTGGGCATGGTTCCTAAAACTGCCCTTAATTTTGCTAATTTACTGGAAGGACTCATAGAACTCACTGAAAACTGTTATTCTCACTATTACGGTTTATTGTGGGGAAAGGATACAGATTAAAACCAGCCAAGGGGAGAAGCACATAGAGAAGACTCCAAGAGGATTCCAAATGAGGAACTTCCATTTGTGCTTTCCATATGTGACTTCAGCATTAATGTATCACAGTACCCACACATAGTACACACATTGCTAACTGGGGAAGAACAACTAAGCTTTATGATCCAGAGTTTTAATTGGGGTCCCTTCACATGGGAATAACTGCTCTCAGGGCTGATTTCCATTTCCAGCTTCTCTAGAAGTCAACTGATAACATGTGACCCAAAGCCCCTATCATAAATTATATTATTGTTCTTTCTGGCATGGCCAGACATCATCATAAGACTATCCAGTGTGGACAGTACTCCACCTAAAATAACACCGTTAAACAAACCATTATGTCCAAGTCTTCCCAGGAAACAAAGCATTCCTATCAGGCATGAGATCCAAGGGCTTAGAGATTATCTTCCAGAAGCTGAAGACAAAGGCCAGACCTCTTTTTGGGTCAAAGTTAAGTTTTTAATACACACACACCTGTAGTTATGACCATATGAAAGACTACATAAACTGAAAATACTTCTGCTACAGTTAGAAATAACACAAAAATAGAATAAATGTATTTTAAATGCATAGTTTAGCTTTTAACAGAGATAAGTAAAATATTAGGCACCAAGAATTAGAGGAAGTGAAAATCTGAGTGGTAAGCCCATGAGCCAGCACTGAGGCTGAATTTGAAGGGGGACAGGGTGGTGAGTGCAGAATTTCTAATGTTCACTGAGAAATTTGAAATGAGACTTTAAGTTGGAACCAAGTCCTCCTTATAAATCCATCATTGTTAAAGAGTTGAAAGCTCAGTACAGTGATGGAAGAGGGGGAAATAAATACAGGTAGAAGAAGCAAAGTAAAGTAGTTTGCTTGGGCTTTATCTTTCAATGGGGAATGAATTCTTCCTTAATAGTCTTTATATATAGGTTTGCGACCACGTGGTTTGGGGTTTAAATTTAAACACTGCTCATGATGTCTTTGAATAACCAAATTGAAAAATTAACAACTACAGTAGCAAAAACATTACCCCACAATTCCTCTGTAGCAAAGCAACAAAAGGCCTTGGAGAAACACACCTGGACCATCCAGGATTACCAATGATAAAGACAAACTGCAGATGGGGCTCACAATCTAAAATTGCAAAACATATGAGGAAATAATACATTATGAACAGGTGTTAGTAGATGTAGATACAATAAGGCAGACTCTCCCCCAAGAAGTTAGGAATATAGTTACTTCAGAGAAAGACTATATCTTAAAGCATTTAAAATAATTAAATATAAAAGAAGGAATAAAATATAAGAGAAATGCTATTAGAAATAACAGGTAAACTTGATAAAATAACAAATAGAACTTTAGAAGTAAAAAATATGATCTTGAAAGTTAATGGATAGATGAAAAAAGAATACATTAGAGAAAATTAACTAGAAAGCAACATTAAGAGATAAAGAGGTAGAAAATATGAGAGAGAGATTAAGAATAGAAATAAGAAAACCCAGCATGCACCAATGCAAGACTGTTTCCATATTTGAAAATCAATGAAATCCACATTTCCTAAGTGGAAAAACCACATGATTGTATTAGTTGATACAGAAAAAAAAAATTTAAAAATTAGACATCCATTCATGATTTAAAAAAAAGAAACTCTCAACAAACTAGGGATAAACCGGAACTTCCTCAACATGATAAAAAGCATCTACAAAAAACTTGCAGCTAATATCAAACTTAATGTTGCAAGGCTGAATGCTTTCACCCTAACATCAGGAATAAGGCAAGGGTGCTACTCTCACCACTCCTATTTAACTATGTGCTTGAAGTCCAAGCCAGTGCAATTAGGCAAGAAAAAAGAAATAAAAGGCATACAGATTGGAATAGAAGCAACAAAACCTTCCTTATTTGCAGATGGCATGATTGTCTATGTCCTAAGCAATCTACAAAAAAAAAAAAAAAAAGAAAAAGAAAAAGAAATATAAATGAGTTTAGCAATGTTGTACAAGGTCAACACACCAATCAATTATATTTCACTATACTAGAAAAATAAAAGAGTTCTACAAGATAAATAGAGAGCATTGCAAAATGGCCCTATTCAAATGCAAAATCATTGCCAATTTTCCAGAACTGATTAAAGACATGTTTCTTAGATTAAGAAGCATTTTAGTACTAATAAAAATAAATAAATATAAATCCACACCTAAGCATATCTGCTGCCAAACTGAAGAACACCATAGATAAAGAGAAGATCTTTAAAATAGCCTGAGATCAAAGTCCAATAATCTAAATAGGAACAAGAATTAGAATGACAGCAGACTTCCCAAGAGTACTCGCAAAAGCCAAAAGAAAACAGGATAGTTCATTTCTGAGAGAAAATATCTGTCGGTTTAGAATTACCTCCCCAGCTAAATTATCACTTAGAAGTGAAGGTGAATTCAAATTATTTTCAAATTAAAAACAAAACAAAACAAGAAAAAAGGGAAACATATACCATTAAGAAACCCTTTGTAAAAACAATATTAAACATGCATTTCCAGGGAAAACATTTTCACATAAGAAGGAATGAGGTAATAGAACAAAGATGAGCAAAGAAATTAGCAAACATCTGCATAAATCTAAGCATGCATTGACTGCATATAAATAAATACAATGTTTAAAGTAGAGGAATAACAAATTAGTTAATATCAAAATACTTAACAACAATCACATGAAAGTCAGGAGGGGTGAATTCTGTGTCACGTGAAAGTATCTTTCAAAACTAAGGCAAAATAAAGACTTTTCAGACAAACCAAACCTAAGAAAATTTTTCAACAGTAGACTTTTACCATAAGGCATGTTGAGAGAAATTCCTCAAGCAAAGGAAAATGATGCCAGATGGAAACTTGAATCTATACAAATGAAAAAGAACGCTGCAAATGGTAAATAGCTGTTATTATGAGACTCTAATTTTTTAATTTCTTTAACTTATTTAAAGGATAATTGAATATTTAAAGCAAAAACTAATAATTTGAGAGTATAACAACAGAGATAAAATGTATGGTGGAAATAGTTCAAAGGATAGGAGAGGGTAAGTGGAAGTAGATTGTAGTAAGTAGTGTGATAATATTTAAGGATAGATAGTGCAAAATTAAAGATGTATATTGCAAACCCTAGAACAGCCACAAAAATTAAGTGAAGAAAAACTACAATTGATTGAGTTGATCAATCAATTTTACTATCCCTTTATTTCTTCAGAACATTCAAAAACTTTTCTATTAGAGAATTTGCAGGCTTATTGAAAAATCATGCTGAAAATAAAGAGTTCCTATATAAATCCCTCACACAGTTTTCCCTATTATTAACATTATGCATAGTACCATTACTCTCTTACAATTGATACAACAATGTTATTATAATTATACAATTACACTGTAGTCCATAGTTTACATTAAGTTTCACTATTTGTATTGTAACAATCCTATGTTTCTGTTTTTTAAATTTTCATTCTAGGAACATATGTACAACCTAAAATTCCCTCTTTAAGTCCCATTTATATATATCATTCAAAATGTTGTATCACCATCACCACCACCCATTATCAAAACTTTTTCATCACCCCAAACAGAATCTCTGTACCAATTAAGCATGAACTCCCCATTCTCTACCCCTAGCCCAGCCCCTATAACCTGTATTCTAGTTTCAGATCTATGAATTTGCTTATTTTAAATATTTCATATCACTGAAATCATACAATATTTTTCACTGTATATTTTCTGGCTTATTGCATTCAATATGATATCTTCAAGGTTCACCCATGTTGTTGCATGTGTCAGAACTTCATTTCTTTTGATTCTACTTTTCAGACACTTTTGTACTCCTCCCTTGCTATTCTAGTCAGGTGTGGAAAAAATTAAATTCTAAAATGGTGAATCATCTCTTTTCCTTACTTAGAGGAGATCATACAAAATGCAATCATTTAAAATATAATTATTATACTAATTATAATTGATAGAATAATAATTCTTGCTGTTAATAGAAAACATGTAAGTAAGGAATAGTATGCCTATTCTATTTTCTCAGAATTGCCAAAACAACATCTATGGCTTTTGTGTTTCATAATATAAAGTCACTAGTTAAACACGAATTAAACTAGGTAATAAGCAATTCATTGTAGTTTTTAAGAAGACAATAGATTTCTCTTTGAAAGATGATGCTTCAAAGAAATAAGGATTGAACAAATAAATATACATAATACAGTATAAGTAACTTAATGTAAATTTCCCATTGTTTTTAAAATTAGAAGAAAAATGTAAAGTATGCATCATAGAGGAATATGCAGTGAGGCATCTTACTACTTATTAAAATTTTTCACTAAGTGGGCTTTACCTGTCTCTTCTCCAATAAAATCTCTGATTTGCTAGAGTCATCAGTAAACAAAACTGCAATGTTACCTTCAAAAGCTTCTCCAATGCCACAAATCATGGATATGTCTAATAATGCAGTTAGAAAAAAATTCCTCTGAGTTTTATATTATTCTGTGCTTTGGTTTCAAAAGAATGCTGATTTCTATTGTCAAATTCTGCAAGAGAAGAACTCCTCCAGTTCTTCTCTGCAGCTTTCTTCGATTCTAGGACTCAGACATTAATCCATGGAAGCTGAGCTGATTACAGCTAGGATGACAGCTCATATTGCATTAATAATCACCCACTCTCTCCACCCTATTCCTGGAGAACGCCTTGTGCACAAGCTATCACCTTGGTCCTTTAGGCAAATCCATGCCTGTGTCTGTCAATCCTTCCCTCCAATGTCCCAGACATGTCCGTAGCCCAGAGAACACCAGCCCATCTATTCCCTGTCTTCTGATTCTGGCACTGGAGCCCTTTGACTCCTACCTGAAGTTATAGGAAGTTTGGCATTTAGAATTACTCCTGCTTCATATTTAGGTGCTATGTTGGTTGGAAGCTGTTATGTATCCCATAAAAGGCCATGATCTCTTAATCCATCCCTGTGGGGGCGCATCTACTGTTGGGTGGACCTTTTGATTAGTTCGTTTCCATGAAGATATGACCCATCCCACTCAAGGTGGGTCTTAATCTCCTTACTGGAGTCCTCCTTTATGGGAGGATAAAAGACAGATGAAATGGAGCGAGCTCAGAGAAGCAAAGAGAGAAAAACCACAGAAACATTTGGAGAAACAGAGAGCCATTTTGAAATGGGAACTCAGAAGAGAAGGGACAGCAGACAATGCCATGTGCCTTTCCACATGACAGAGAAATCCTGGATGCCAGCAGCCTTTCCTCAGAGAAGGTACCCTCCTCCTCCTGATGCCTTAATTTGAACAATTCTATGGTCTTAGAACTGCAAATCTGTAACCTAATAAAACTCCATTGGAAAAAGCGAACCCATTTCTGGTATATTGCATTCTGGCAGCTTTAGTAAACTGAAACAGGGGTGTAGGAGCTTCAGTGAGTGCATACCTGGGCTCTCTGTTGGTTGCTCTCTGATATTCATGCCTCAGTATTAGTAGCAAGACTCCTGCCATGTTTCTGTAGCCACAATTTTATTAAGATAAGGAAGTTGGGCCGCAATCCCTGCCTTAATAACCAGCACAGGGTCCCAGCATCTCCAGGAACTGCATCTGCAAGAGCCTCTTCCAGTTTAGTTGACTGGAAAGTAAAGAGCCCTGACCCTTCCCAGGATGACTTTGCTCATTACCTATAAGTCCTGAGCTTCTTTCCATCCTTCATGCAGCAACAGGAAACCAGAGAGAGAAGCAGCTCAGACTCGTTTCAGTGGACAAAGGAAACCACGATAAATGTTAAGTAGAAAAACAACATGATGGAAATAGCCTTTAGAAAAATAAGTCTGGAAGACAAATGAATAAATAGAGTAAACATGCCTCCTATGCAGCATTAAGCACATTTCATACTGCCTTCGCCCTGCCATGGGTTCAAGTTAATTTTGCTCTACCCTTCCTCCTCTAGAAGTGAAACAGAAATAAGGGTTTTTGAGGACTGGATATACTTAGTCTTACCAGACTTACTCTTTGTTTTTTTTATATCATGCTACATCTTAAAAATAAAAAAAAAAGACCAAAAACAAACCCTGACACTATTGTGCTTAGTATAATAAAAGTGAGATGGTAATAAGGTACTTAGAAAATGTCTAGAATAAAGCTGAATCCAACTTGGGCTTTCTCAAATATTTTAAATGCTTTTTCAAATGTTTGTGTTCTGAAATAATTAAAGATATAATAATAGTAATAATTCAAGAGACATTTAGTCAAATGTTTTCTATGTCTTACTTAAACCCAGATAGGCTTTGGGAAAATGGAATCCAAAGGTTTCTGATCCCTTCATACTTCAGTAAGCCAAATGTGCCTTCAAAAGTGGTACTTGATATCCAAGAAAACCTTTATACATTTTTTAATGTTGTTTTTCCTTCCAAAGGGCTAATGACAAATCTAATGCATATGGACTCAGAATTCTCCATGTATTACCAGAATTTTAAGCCACAAATTTTCAACTCAATGTTTCTTTGTTTTCAATTGAAGTGCCTATCTCCCTTACATATTTTGAGAGACATTTCATATCCATGGTGTAATTCTCACTCTTAATTCTTGGTGCCCATTTTCATTGCCACAGCACAGGTTGGCAGAGCGCCAACAGATATTGTTAGCAAACTGATGTGGGCAGAGTAAGAGAGAAAGCCATGTGGTACCCAAATGGATAAGAGTAGCCTGAAATTCATTGAAGGAACACTTAAAAAAAGAAAAAAAAAGACATTTACATTATAGCAGATTATATGAGGGGTCCTAAGGAACGCTAGAAATATATGATACAAGAAATAAAGGTTAGAGAACAGGAGTTTAATAGCTATGCAATTTCTTGGATGCTTTTCCATGTACAGGCATCTTTAGAATGCTCAGTGCACTCCATTAGTTAGAAGGGCTTGTGGGGAGGAGGCAGAGTACCTAATCATATGGTACAGATGCTCATTTTTAAAGGCTATGAATATCATACTAAAAATAAACACATATGTTTAGGAGCCCTTAAAGAATTTGGAACTTGGTTTGAGCAAAGCATTTACTAGCTGAGAAAGCAGAGTAAGTCCACAAATTGCTCTAAAACTCCGTTTCCTCATTGGGCTAAAGGTGATAATGATACATTCTTCACAGGGTAGTCTAAGAATATGTCATTCTAGAGACTATAGTCAGTCCCTTCCAAACATGTGCCTGTTTCTATTTGGAAAATAGAGACCTACAGGTATTATCTCCGTAGCATTTTATAAGCAAAGATTGAGATGACCAAAAACTGATCTTGAAATTGCAAATTGCAAAACAACTGAAAAAGAAACACAATGTATTACTAAAAGATATCTTATAACTGGAGTGGGAAATTGAAGTGAAGTCCCAGAGGGAGACAGAGACAAGACAGAGAATATCCAAGTGAGCATGGTCTTCCTTACCGGTAACATCAGGATAAAGCTAACCTGGCTCAGAGATATGGAACTGGCCTGGGAGGGCAGTACCAGAATGGCCATGATCCACCTAGGTCTGAGCCTCCACCATCCAGTTACCCACCAAGCCTTCATACTCACTACCTGGGCTTTATAAGGGACCTGACTTTTTGGATGTTTTCTAGAATAGGGATTATCCAAGGCCATTTTACCAAATCACAAGAAAACCTGTCCCTTTCCCAGATTCCTCTAGACCACACTAACTCCTTGAATTTTTAGAAAAGTAATTCAGGCATTAAGTATGGAAGGAGTCAGGATCCTTGCAGAAAACAAGGTGGCCCATTCAAAATGGGTAATTTGAGGAGCATTTAGTAACGTGCAATTTTTTTGAAGTATGGGTAAAGTGTAGGGAAACCAAAGTGGGGGAGACTTATTGGCCTTGAGCCAGTTACAAACGGGCAAAGAAATCTGTGCGGTTAGGTCTTCTTACAGGACAGAGCCCACTTGTGGTAAAATCCCTCCATTTCTAGGAACAGAATTCCTTGGGCAACTAACTCCCACTCTCCCTCTTCCATCCTATCTCCAGCCTTTTGCTAAATCCAGCTGGAAACCAGAGGACTGGCCTGCCTCTCAGGGTAAAGAGCAGCATGGAGAATAGATTCAGAGAGCAAAGAGAAGATATAGAATAATAGAGATGTGCTAGATGCTTGCTAAGATGCAAATAGCTCTTGACTGAACAGCCTTAATTTTTCAAAGTAGATGCTAGCTTCAAAGTGGATCTTGGAAAAGATCATGCCCAACCCTTTTATTTTTATTTTTTTTCCAACCCTTTTATTTTATAAATAAGAAAACTGACACTTAGGAGAGACTTGCTCATAACAATACAACTGGCAACCCAGATTAAACAGCAGAGTCCTAGGAAAACTCTTATTCTGCAATGCATTGACCAGTAGGTCAGTGACCCCATTCTCAACTCAGCTGAGACGAAACATTGCACAACATTTTGCAATCCCTTAGGATATCAGCCATGTTAAAGGGTTTTCCAGAAGGATGGCAATTGTATCTTTTGCTGAATTCCCAAATCTGTACAGTACCAGCATTTTTTAAAGTGTCATCAAGCTAAAAAAGTAGTTCAGAAATGAAAATTTATCTTTGTTCCCTTTTGGTGTTGAAGAAAATATCTAAAAACCCTGAGAAAGACCACCATAAACTCTCTAGAACAAAGTGTTTTACTTCCTTGTGAATTAGCAATAAAAAAGTTACCTAAACAAAGCCCATTGTTTGGAGTTTGCCCCACGTATCCTAAAGAAATGATAAGAAACTACATAGTCAGCAAAGCAGATTAAAAAGAAAAAGCTCCACCCAGAAGCAAATAGATTTCCTATAGAACTCTGATGCTTCTTATCTAGAGGAAGGTTTTTGTTTCCTTGTCAATCAATCCCAGCAGATCTTCTGAGGACTGGCCACACCTTGGGCTGGGGAAAGCTCAGGAAGGAATGTGGGAGGGAAAAGGGGCGAGGTGATTTCCTGACGGTTCAGCTGCTGGCAAGTGTCTGAAGCCTGGGAAAGTTGTGGTATAGGAATTCCTCTCCTTGGAGAGCTCCCATCCCAAGCAGAAACAATACTGTGAACCACTGGTGGTAACTCCCAGGGCATGGTTTGAGCAATCCCGTCTACCAGCAGCGGGTTATGCCAGAACATGCCCTGCACTCTCAGCCATGTTTTGTTTACTCTATTTGTTCTATCCAGCTGCCAACATACAACGTTGTTCTAAATGCAAGGGAAACAATGAGCTTCATCCGAGATTAAAGCATAAGAATAATTTAAAAAGGCAAACCGCAGAAGAAAAGTCTTGTTAAGACTCCTAGATGGTCAACTTCTAGGTTCTTAGCTGATAGTTCTTACAAAGAAAAGGTGTGTTTTGACTATCAAAGTGATCCATTTATACACAGTTTCTGATTCATCTGCAGAGATGTGAGTCCCAAAGGCAACTTAGAAATTATATAACAATTAAACGGCTGCATTTCCTGTGCTTCTCACTTCACCTCAGTAAGCCAGTGCTCTGAGGAGAAACACGGAGACTTTCTTTCTTGGCCAAAGCACCACCGAAAGTAACACTTAGTTAATAAAGATTAGAAGAGCCTATTTCCACATCAGTTTCCTCCCAATACAGAGAGTTCTTTTCTCTGACTCCCAAAATTAAGCTATTGGTGAGGAAGCTTTTAACCATTATAAGAGTTTACTCCAGCTAGATCAGTGCAGAGGGGAGCCAAAATAAACCAAGAAAAATTGATCAAAAACGCTTTCATCATTACAAAATATCCTACTTTTTAAGAGACTAGCTGGACAGCAGCCTTGTGGGTAATTCATTTACCTTATTTTCTCTTCCATTCAAATATGTGATAGATACTTGGCTCTTCCTAAGCATTCTGGAAGGTTTCGTGCCCTTTAAATCTGGTGCACTGGTGACCCCTAGAGGACACAATTTTGGTCCAGGCTCAGTGCTAAGATTAAATAATTTGTTACTCTGGGGAGAATGTGAATACATTATCAATTTTATAGCTGAATAATAGCTTTTGGATCCTATGGGCACAAGAGGTTTCAAGAAATTGTCTTCCTCCAGGTAAATTCTCCAAGATGTCACATGATTCATTTTCTTCTAAATGACAGAAATTTGTTGTTGATGAAAATCTAAGAGAAGATGGATTCTCTCAAGATAAAACTCATTTTCTGACAGATTCCAATTTGACTGAAACGTGAAAAGTTGGCTTCAGTGGATTTCTTTAGCTATGCTTTGCCCTTCTCCCACAGTGTCCTGCCCAGTTCTTAGCACAAGCATTTGAAAATGTCAGAAAAAGCATTCAAAGAGTATTCTTGAATCTATCTAAACTGAAGATGCTTTGCATTCCCAGAATTTGAAAGAAGTAGTCAGCCAGCCTTCATCACGTTTTCCTTCACCAGAACTTTTCGACTTAGCTAAAGGGAAGTTGGAAGGATTCTAAGAGCCATGGAAATTGTACTGCAGCCTGATAGTGCAATGAGGGCTCTTGCCTCCCATAGGGTTTCCAAGAGGTCCTGGGACAGAGTTGCTTTTCCATTCACAGGCACAGCCAGAAGCCTTGAAACACTTCCAACCTTAGGTAGTAACATAGACTCCATGCTACTTACCAATAGGGACAGAAATCAAAGTAACATCTCAACTTGCAATGCAGGGCTCTTAGGACTAGGCCATAGTGTCTTTGAATAAAAAGTGTTTATTTATTTTTTAAAAGTCTACGTTCTGAGCACTTAGCCAGCTATATGTTGTATGCTGTCTCTCATTTTCACAACAACCCTGCAAGGTAAGTATTATTCTCTTCATTTTACTGATAAGAAACTGAAACTCCGAGAGGTCAACTTAACCAGGGTCACATAGCTTAAAACTGGAAGTTTGGTTTTATTACAAAATGTGTGTTATTCTCACTATACCACCAAGTTTCTAAGATCATTAAATGTTAGAGCAGAAAAGGACTGTTGCACTCATAGTTTCAGAAAAGGACTGTTGCACTCATACGTTAATCTTCTCACTTCATAAATGAAGAGATGGAGTAAGCAAAAAGATAGGACCTAAGGTCACGCTTCTCAGTGGCAGAGATGGAGCTGACAGCAGGTATCTTAATTCCCAAGCCAGTGCTTGGGTCACTAGACAAAGTCTATAATAATTCCTTTCTTGCCTTTGCAGCATAGATACTACAAAACCATTCTCCTTTGGTGATCTCTCTCCCATCAACCTCACCTTGGTGGGCTCTTTCTGAGGACCACAAAGAACCCTGCAAGGGTTCCAGCTCTAAACCCAAGGCTTTCTCAGCATTTGCCTTTCTATACAGTTGTCCTCCTTTTCCTACATGTGAGAGAGACAGTTGGGCCCTCCAGGGCACAAAGGACATTAAAATAATGAGAAGAGAGGTAACTCTTGAAACTCAAGATTCTGAGAAGGACTATGATAGAGGTTTGAAAAGCAGACTGCATTTCTAGAATTGGAAATTTTATTCTTCTCTAAGAACCTACTAATTGTATGACTTCTGGAAAGCCCCATTCATTTCTCAGCAGGTCAATTTCTGCTCCTAATATCATGGTTAAATTCTATAAATAGATATACCATCCTGTTAAGATTTACAAAAACATGATAAAGCCATCAAATATTTTAAAAAGAACAATTCTATGTGTAGTAAGAGCATGGGATAAGAACAAAATATATGCAACCCACTTTATATACAAGAAAGAGTATGCAATCACTTTTTAATTTTATATAATCTTGTATTTATTATGCAAGAAGGAATGTGATCACTATTCCTTCTTTCTACTGCCTGATTCTTGGTCCCTCCTCCAAGTTAATATTTTGGCAGAAAGGTACTATATGTTTTTGAAACTCTTATAAGCAAGATGTTGTTTGCACTTCTAGTAAAGATTTGCTAAATCAAGATGTTAAAGCTAGTAGCAAAATGGTAGTCTGGGGATTATCTGGGAATTTTAATTATCTCTTTTAGAATGGTCCCTATTATCACTGTTGATGCAAAGTTTTCAATGACTCAAACTTGCAGTAAAAGAAAGGGGTTTCTGGGAACCACCGAGATTAGTTATTAAAATAAAAGGTCACTTGTTAAAAAGTAAAAGTCTCCATTACTAGAAGTCAGAGGCTTCCTATCTGGCCTAAGGAACTGGACAAACCGAATCTTGTTCAATTTGACCTTTGGGAATCATTAACAGTCATTTAGGAAAATCCCACGTGGTTCACCTTGTGAGCTGAGGTTTTTTTTTCTTTTTTAGTAATCCTTGTAAAGGTGTAAGGAAATACCATGTGTCATGTAGAGTAGTCCGCCGGTAGGACTATAACAGAGGAGAGGGCAGAGAAAGAGAGAGGAAATTCTGATGGTTTTGATTCCTTTTCCTGAGTTTTGTTGTCTCAGCTGCATTGTTTCAGTTTCATGTCTGGCTTGTTGGCTGGCAACAACCTTCTTTTCCATCCTTTTGCCATAGTAGAGCAGTTAACAGTAGAAATTAGCAGAGCCCCCAGCCAGTAGTAAATTGAAGGCATTTTTATGAGGAGTACGTGCTGTTCACCTTTTTCTAGTTCCTACCCTGGGAAGGATGGTTGTGTAGCGTTATGAGGTGCTCTTTCAAATGCCAACTATTTTTTCCTGCTGTGGTCACTTATTGATGCATGTTTAATCCATGGATGAATGAACTATTGTCTTATCTCTCACCACTTCTGGAATTCTGCAGAACAGAAGCTTTAGCACATTTGAATCTTCCTCCAAATCATGCCATAAAGCAAACCCATCTTTCTCAGTAAGCTAATGCCTAATATAGATTAAAAAGCAGAGGAAAAGAGAGCTTTCAGCAGCGAAGTGCTATAGACAGTACTAATGAAAACAGAAAAGAAAGTACTTAGAGGTTTTGATGTAATTGTCTGATAAATGTGAAAAACCTTTAATAATTATCTAAATTTCTCTGCAGTTTGAAAAGACAAAACAGTACTCCCTAGGATAATATAGGAATATGGTAAAAGATTAAAGAAATGCAGGGTGAAAAAAAAAGAATCTGGTTCACAGGTAAGATGTTGCTTCTTCATATCTAAGTATTAAATTTGTGATTTTCAATCAAGTAGTGGACTGTTTGGGACCTACAGGACAGAAGAGAGAAAAACAGAGAGACTGTGCCATCAGAGAGCTCAGTAATGTCCCGGGTGATGCAGATTTTCAGTTGGTTTTATTGAATTACTTTGTGGTGCCCTTTTCAATGTATTTCATTTAACACTCATAACAACTTTTCTAAGGTAGATAATTATTGCAATTATCATTATATTTTGCTGATCAGAAATCTGAGGCTATATGAGGTTAAGCGAATTGTACTAAACCAAGTAATGAGTTAATGATGGAGATTTGAACCCAAAAGAACCTGACTTCAAGACCCGTACTCTGTGCTTTTAACAGGCTCTTTGGCCAAACTGCTGAAAGGCTGCCAGATCTGTTTGCAAGAATAATTGTTCCAATCTTAGAATTGATGTTTAGCCAGGGCTTCATTATAGCACCAGGCATCACTTTAGCTCTTCCAAGACTGCAAATGCTTTGTAAGTGGTGGCAGTGCCCAGCACAAACACTGGTTCATAGCAAACATTCAAGTATTTTTGTGAATTAGTCCTCATTCTCAGGAGAAGACAAAATGCTTTAGAAATAGCCTAGGCTTCGGATTTTGACTAAGGTGGAGCAATGTAACTATCAATCCAGACAACTTACTACATCTTGCTTGGCCTTATTATTCTTAGGTATAAAATGGGACAGTCCTTCAGGGTAATACTTACCTCAGAAAATTTTTAAAGGTGGGGTAAGTCAGTTTGTATCAGAAGACTAAGTGATAATTGACACATTTCAAAGACTTAATACATGTCTCTTCCCTCTCCTGAATGTAACAGTACACAAAGACCATTAAATTCAAACCTTTAATGGAAAGAGAAGTCAACACCAAATAGTAAGTGATGATATTAATAATATTGATAATGATTATATTTAAAAACAAACAAAAACCTTCAAAGCTCCATAAGGAAGAAATGCTTGGCAAGATGAAGAGTTAATAAATTATCCTAGAAGCACATTATTTAGCACATAGATAAGCGCATAGCAAGTAGAAATACCTAGCACTAGGACTGATTCATTTCAAATCATAAAATCAAATTGGAAGTTCAACCCAACAACTATGAGATTTGAAAAGTAAGTAGTTTCTGAGAATGTGAGTTGAAGAAGGAACTATCTACAAACATTAGAAAACCCCTTTATAAGTAACTAATTTCTTAGAGCCAAGTAATTGGAAATGATGATTCTTACAGAGGTTTTATGACTCATCAGAATATCATGTTTTTTTTAATGTTCAAAAAAATGTAGTGTGGAATATAATCTGTCTAACGTGGTTTTAAAAGGGATTGTTTTCTAACATGCATAAACCTATATATTTATAAGATTTTTACAGCGTATTAACAAATAATAAATTCAAGCTAATATAGGCATTTAAATGAAGGCTCTTATATCCAGACTGCTAAAAAAAACATTTTAAATAGAGTTTTGTAAATAATGTATTAGGATGCACAGCATGTAACCTCATGGAACAAAAATTTAAAGCTACCTATGTACAATGGAAATTATTTCAGCACCATGTAAAAAATACCTAATAGGGATAGGTTTATACAAGCAGAAGATTATATCTCTCACATACCATATTTTGTCAATCTGAAGCACCTTCAATTATAATAGCAATCATTATTTATATTCCCAAAGAAAGAAAAATGCTGTCAAGGAAACAAGAAAAAAGTGCTTTCTTAACACTTAGAACTTTTATTAGATATAGATGAATTAAGCAAGCATCTGTATCATATCCTTTCTTTGCATAATTTAAAGTGTGAAAGAAATTGGATATCTCTAACATCTTTCATATTCAGAGTCCATCTCTTCAATTTCACTTTCAAATCAAAATGGTCAATGTTTTTTTCCACCCAGTATTGGTTTCTATGCCATCAAGAGTGCATGTAACTAATACAGCATTTCAGAGAACTAAGAGCCACTAGTGTTGAGCAATGAAGCCAATTTTACAAGTAGAAAAATTTCCACCATTAAGAAGTGGTACCCTGAATGGGCTAATTCAACTCCTATCTCCCTTGGTTCTTAGGGCTTGAAAGGGTGCTCTGCTATAATCTCCAAGTTATTGATACATTTGTGATTTCAGAGATATTTAAGTGTCAGAATAATGTATACCTTAAAATTAATGAAATATTGTAATTAGAAGTTAGGCAGTTTAGGGTAGATTAACTGATAATAGGAAAGGGACTCCTTTCATCTTTTGGTTCATGTGGCTAGTGGCCTCATGGTCACAAGCTGGCTGCTACAGCACTAGTCATCACACCCACTTTCAAAAAAAGAGAAAAGCAAAGACAAGAAATAAAAAACAGAATAGCCCTGGCACAACTGTCATTTTATCTGGAAGGCAAACCTTTCCCAGAAGCCTCCTACCACGATCTCACTTACATTTCATTGCCCATAAGATAGTCACATGACCTAAAATACTAAACAGACAACTGGAAAACTTAATAGCTGGCAAAACAGAATGGAATTTCATGACTAATGTAAGCTTATTTCAAATTACAGGAAATGGTCCTATACAAGTACTTTTCCAAACAAAATTAGTGTTCTATTAGCAAGAAAAAAAGGCAGGGAATTGGTGTTTGGGGGGTAATTAGCTATGTCTCTGCACCCTGCAGATAAAGGAAGTGAAAAGGAAGGAGACGGGTGGAGAGGGCAGAGGTAGGAAAGGAATGGGAGGGGAGGGGAGGGGAGGAGAAGGAAAAAACAGTCATTTTTTAAGTTTAGTGACTTCTATTAAGTTACCAGTTGGAGAAAAATCTCTGGTTTTAGAAAAATAATAGCCAAGGAGCAAATCATTATGACATTTTGTAAAAGTTAGTGATGTTTTTCAGTGATCCAGAACTCACTAACAGACTAGGACACTTTAAGATTGTGAACTCCAAACATCTTATTACAGATCCGTTATTCTTATGTGCTTCATCCCCTTCTCCCTACCAAATGTTGAATATTTTTAATTGAATTTCTGCAGTAACATATCATTGAGATTGATCAGTTTTTCTGTTCAAAGTTTATAAATTATGGCTAATTATAAAAATTAGCTGGGGTGATCAAAGGAAAGCATCTTTAAAAGCCCGATTTTATAGAATATTATTTAAACTTTTTCTTATTTTTTATTATTTTTTTTTTACATCAGCAGGCACCAGGAATCAAACCCGGATCCTCTGGCATGGCAGGATCCTCTGGCATGGCAGGTGAGCACTCTGCCTGCTGAGCCACTGTGGCCCACCCTATTTAAATTTTTATATAGCTAATGCTCTGTATAGGCTAAAGTAGGAGAATTACTGAAGATGGAGCTTCTCATGGCCCTGAATGCCTTTAAGCTACTCAATATATAGATACTTTGTATTAGCAAAATTATACAGGCTTTCTTCATGCAGTTTATTTGTGATGGAGAATTAAATCCTCTAACATATTCTTCTGTGGGGTTCAGAAAATGAATGATGAAGTAAAAGTAACACTAAATCCCCAATTAGCTGCTACTCTTGGCATGCAATAATGTCTTACTTGAGAATAATATTGTAACAGGAATCTTGAACTTCCTTCTTCCTTTCGTTAGCTGTTCTTTAGGTACAGCCTCACCAAAATGAAGAAGAATGCTTTAAGGGTAGAAAAGGGAATACTTTCATCCTTTTAGGTGAGAAGCCCATAATGCATCAGGATTTATGTAAAACTGTCGAGAGAAAAATAGAAGCCATCTAGTGACTTAAAGCAGTCCAATGTACGAGACAGAATGAACTTTGAGGCCAGCTGGTTGGGATTCCAATCTTGGCTCCACTACTTATCAGTTGTATGATTTTAGGCAACTTATTCTGAGTTTAATGCCCTAGCACAGTTTCCTACCTTGGGTAAATGTTCCACAAATGGCTGGTATTATTTAACATCCAGGCTTCTTTTCAAGAAAGCTGAATTTGGAAGATGGGAATGTTATTTGAGGATTTCTCAGCAAGCTGCTGACCCCAAAACATATGCCACATGCCATGTAGCAAGGCTTAGAAACCAGTGACTCATGCATTTGGTTAAGATTTAGGGAGAACGTCTCACATATTGCAAGGTCCCTAAGGACAAAGGTTTATCATTATCCTTTGTAGTAGCTACTCTTCCTATATCTAGCACTGATTCCTTTTTTCTTTCCTTCTTTTTCTTCTTTTTTTTTTTGCACTTAGATAACTTTTTGTGCAATTTTATTGAGATATAGTCACATGCAATATAATCCATCCAAAGTATACAATCAGTGGCTCACAGAATTATCATAAAGTTCTGCATTCATCACCACAATCAATTTTAGACTATTTTCATTATTTAAAAAAAACATAAAAATTAAAATTAAATACAACACCCAAAACATCCTAAATCTTTTCCCCCCCATTTATTTATTTATTTATTTATGTTTTTATTTTATTATTCATCTGCCCATACACTGGATAAAGGAAAAAGTCAGTCACAAGGTTTTCACAATCACAAGGACACACCATAAAAGCTATATATACAATCATCATCAAGAATCAAGGCTATGGGATTACTGTTTAACAGTTTCAGGTTTTTACTTCTAGTTATTTGTTTTAGTTTGTTAATGCTGCTGGAAATGCAACATAACAGACATGGGTTGGCTTTTATAAAGGCAATTTATTAAGTTACAAGTTATCAGGCCTTCAAAATGTCCTAACTAAGGCATCCATGGAAAGTTACCTTGACTCAAGAAAGCCCAGGATTGAAAGGCATGTGGCTGGCATCTGTTGGTCCTTTGGCTTCTGATTTCAAACAGCTTCCTCTGGGGCATTTTCTTTCTGCATCTCCAGATATCCCTGTCTGTGTCAGCTCTTTTAAGATCTCCAGTAAACTAATCAAGACTCACCTTGAATGAGTAGAGTCACATCTCCACCAACTCAAAAGATCACACTCACAATTAGGTGTGTCACATCTTCATGGAAACAACCTAATCAAAATGTCCACCCTACAATATTGAATCAGGATTAGAAGAACAAGGCTTATCTGGGGTAGATAACATTTTCAAACCAGCACACTATTCTAATACACTGGAAACTAAAAAGGAATATCTATGTAATGCATAAGAATAACCTCCTGAAAGACTCTTGACTCTATTTGAAATCTCTTAGCCACTGAAACGTTATTTTGTTTTATTTCTTTTCCCCCTTTTGGTCAAAAAGACTTCCTCAATCTCATGATGCCAGTGTCAGACTCATCTCTGGGAGTCATGTCCCATGTTGCCAGGGAGATTTATATCACTGGGAGTCATGCCCCACATACAGGGAGGGCAGTGAGTTTACCTGTCAAGTTGGCTTCAAGAGAAAAGTCACATTTGGGCAACAAAAAAGGTTCTCTGGAGGTAGTCTTAGCTTCTCCTTTGCAAGAATAAGTTTCATAAAGGCAAGCCCCAAAATAGAGAGCTTGATTTATTAAATTGGGAATCCCTAAGTATTTAGAAAATTTTTATTCAAAAAATTTTTCCTTCTAAGATAGTCTATATATTCCAAAACCCAAATACAAGGAGACATTAAAAATAAAAAAAATTTAAAAAGTCATATTTATTACTGAACTTGAGAATGTCAAAACGTTATAAACAATTTCTTTTTCCCCTATACTTAACAGTTAAAGAGACAGTGACATAGAACAGTGAACGCAAATTCACGAAGAAATTGTGAAATCTTGAAAGTTTATTTCCTTTTCTGTTTTTACTCATGCTGATAATAAAATTTTTTAAAAATTGTATATAAGCCTCTATTTCAGGCTCAAATGTATCCAAATTTTGGTGAAGTGCTATATTCAACTTGGCTATAACCTAAGACTTCAGGTGATCAATCAAAACGTTTCTTTTGTAGGGAAGTATCAGTGATTTACATAATCAGTTTTGGTCTTCTTCCTTTAGGATATCACGGTTTGGCAGTTGTAGTAGTTAGGTTCAGGTGTCAGCTTAGCCAGGTGAGGGTGCCCAGTTGTTCTGTTGCTGGGGCCTTGAATTATCAGCATGTGAAATTCATCTATGGCTGATTACATCTGCAGTTGGCTAAGGGGAGTGCTTTCTGCAATGAGTGACGTTTAATTTTTTTTAGCTAGAGGCTTAAAAGGAGAGGTCAGAAGAGAGCTCAGCAGCCCAGACCCAGACATTTGGATATGCAGAAAGCGATCATCCCAGGGAAAGCCATTTGAACCCAGAAGCTAGGAAGTAAGGCCTTCAGATTTCACCCTGTGCCTTCCCATTGTAACAGAGAAAGCCAGAGGAAAACCAGCTGCCTTTCCTCCAAAGAACTGTAAATTTCTAATTAAATGAATCCCCTTTATAAAAGCCAGTCCATTTCTGGTGTATTGCATTCCAGCAGTGATAGCAAACTAAAATAGATTTTGGTACCAGAGGAGTGGTGTGCTGCTGCATTTGCAAATAACAAACATGTTGGGATGGCTTTTTGAATAGATAAGGGGAAGATTCTGGAAGAATTGTGAGGAGCTTGATAGAGAAAACCTAAATTGCTTTGAAGAAACTGTGTGTAGAAATATGGATTGTAAAGGTACTTCCATGGCAGATTGGAAGGAGGGTGGCCCTTACTTTAACATAGCAGACAATTTTGCAAAATTGAATACTGGTGCTGGATGGGAGGGAGAATTTGTGTATGATGATCCCGGATACTTGGCTGAGAAAATTTCAAGCTAAATATGGAAGGTACAGCCTGGTATATCCTTGCAGCTTATAGTAAAACATAGCAAGAAAGGGAAAGGCTGAGATCTAAAACTGATGGTCTGGAAAATTCTGGGCTTCCAGAAAGTGAGACTCAAAAGAATAGTGCCTCCTGTGAGGATTTAACCAAACATGTAACCAGTTTGCCATTACAAGATGAGTCAGGATTGGAGATGGAATTACTATTGTTTGATGACTTTGATCCCTATATGCTGCATGACAAGTCAACTTTTTTTTTTGCAGGACCCATATAAACAGAACCACTGTTGGTCTGAACTGGAAGAGCAGGTAGAAGAAAAAATAACCTCAGAGGCAGAATCATGGAAGTTAAGGTCTGAAGCCAAGAAACCTCGGGTCAGTTAAGTGGTTTCACCTGTGCATGTGGAGGGGGTGACTTTGCCCTAGAGGCAGAGAGTGGGCCTTCCACCTTGATTTTCATGAAGAGTTCTGGTGCCCCAGACCCTGGAGAGAGTGGAACACATTTCCTGGGGATTGGGGGGAGCCTGGCTGCCACACCATTGTTCTGAAGGGGTTGAGTGTATGCCCTGGAGATGGTAGAGAATCTGGGTGCCAACCAGATGCTTGAGGAGGGTGAGGCCAAGAAAAAGGTCTCTCCATTGTTCCCCAATGTTGAAACCTTCATCCCAGTCTTTGGAGAGAACAGAGCCACCATGTAAGCCCTTGTAAAGGATGGAATTGCCACTTTCTAAAGCCCCAGGACGAATGAATCTAAGACTTTGAAATCTAATGGAGTTTGCTCCACAGGTTTACAGAATTGTTTAGGTTCAGTGACCCCTATTTTCCTTTCAATTTCTCCTATAGCAATGGGATTGTTTATTCTATGACTTTTCCTTCTTTGTATTTTGGAAATAGGTAAGTTCCTCTAAATTCACAGTTCCACAGCCAGAGAAGAATGTTGCCTTAAGACAGACCATGCCTGTGCCTGACTTTGATGAGATTATGTACTGTTCTTGAGTTGGTGTTATACTTGTATTGCTATGGAAATGATTTAAGGCTTTTGTGATATTGTGATTAAATTAATGTGTTTCGTATGGAAAGATTTAGTGCATTGTATGCAGGACAGATAAACATTGCTAGGCAAAAAATATGTATTTTCTTCTTTTATTTTTAGAGATTGTGAAAAATATGTCTGTTATTGTTTTTTATTTAGAGATTAAGTATGGTTTGAGGTGATTGTATAATTGCCAAGTTGACAAGGGATGGACACTGTAGCAATTAGGTTTAGGTGTCAAATTGGCCAGGTGATGGTGCCCAGTTCTGTTCTGTGGACTTAAATCATCGGCATGTGAAATTCACTTATGGCTGATTACATTTGAGGTCCACTAAGGACAGTGCCTTCCTCAATGAATGGCATTTAATTTAATTAGCTGGAGGCTTAAAAGGAGAGGTCTGAATAGAGCTCAGCAGCTCAGATCCAGACATTTGGAGGTACAGAAAGAAATCACCTTAGGGAAAGCCATTTCAACCCAAAAGGTGGGAGGGAAGGCCAGCAGATGTTGCTATGTGTCTTTCCATGTGACAGAGAAAGCTAGAGGAAAGCCAGCTGCCTTTCCTCTGAAGAACTGTAAATTCCTAACTAAATAAATCCCCTTTACAAAAGTCAGTCCATTTCTGGTTTATTGCATTCTGGCAGACTTAGCTAACTAAAACAGCAATGATACCAAACTCTGAAGTTTCTAAACATCCACGCTAAATGGCCATAGTGGCTCCCTCTTCTGTCTTCATGTACCTTCTTATAGCACCTATAATACTAAATTACACCTGTTTTGATATGTGATCTGGCCAAACTTCAGATTCTTGCAGCTGAGTTCCCAGTTTCTGAACTGAGATGAGACAGAAATTGGGGAGTTATTCTTGAATTCCTAACATCCCTTATATCCCACATCTAATCAAGTGCCATATTTTGTCAATTTCTCCTTCCTTGCCTTGCCTGACAAAATGCTTTATGATCTAATCCCTGGCTACCATTCTTACCTCAACTCATCCCTCTCTTCCTCCTGCTCACTATGCACAGCACTCCTGTGTTTCTCAAACTTGCCCAGCAGGCTCTTCACTCAGAGCCTTTGCACGGATGTTCTTCCCATTTCTCTGGAACTCTCAGTGAATTTTCTTTGATTTGCTTCCTTTTTGGGGTATCTCTGCTCAAATGTGACAGCAGCTCCCATTTCCCTCTATTTCTTTATCCTAAATTACTTTTCTTCATAATTTTGAGAGTATAAATTTTCCATCCTCCTAGGAAAGAATTGATTGTTGTTTACCATAGCAATAAGAAACACAGCACTGATCTTCTTTTGGTTTATTACATTAGGAACTAAATAAATGTTTGAACAGAAAATTATATTAATTACATATAAATGCCAGTAGTCCTTGCATTTATATATGTTTTTTTTTGGTGGGGGGGGGAGAAAAATCTATTAGGTTCTTTTTTCAAAAGGAAAGGGGATGGGAGGGAAGGTGAGAAAGTGTCCCAAAAGGGATGAATAGTAGGGAATTGTCACCAGAGGTCCTTTGCTTGTCTTAGAGACAGATGAAGCATGTGCTTAGGACACCAACAAAGCAGAAGTACCAAAACAATTTTTTTAGGAAATAATTTTACAGTTTCAAAAACATCACAACAAAAATACAATCACCACGGGAAAAAATCAGAACTTATTTTCCAAAATGTAACTTATTTTTTTAAAATTACATACAGAGAAAAGATATGTCTTGTAACCTTTTCATTGCTTTTAGAGCCTCCAAAGGTTTTAATCTGGCCTTTCCAGGCACAGTGGAGAAACCTGACAAACATTGGCTATGCCCGGCGCTCAAGGTCAACATCAACCACGGTAAGTCATGTTGATAGCTTGTACCCATAGGTAATGAGAATGATACTTCACATAGGTGGTTTCCTCCCTAAAACGCATTACCCCAGACTAATTATGAGAAGACATTAGACATATACTGTGTGAAGGACATTCTTCAAAATGCCTAATCCTCAAAGCTGGCAAGGTCATCCAGAAAAGGGAAAGTCTATGAAAATGTCACCACAAAGAGGAGCTTAAGGAGACTAAATGTAACGTGACATCCTGGATGGGATTCTGTAATAGGAAAGGGACATTAGCTAAAAACTCAGGAACTCTGAATTGATTGTTGACTTCAGTTAAGGATAATGCATCAGTATTGGCTCTTTAATTGTGACAGATGTACCACATTAATTTAAGATGTTTGTAATAGGGGGGAAATGGGTGTGGGGTGTTTGGGAGTTTTGTACTATCTTTGAAATAATTCTGTAAATCTAAACTGATCTAAAATCAAAAGTTTATTGGAAATTGTTTTTTCTATTTCTAAGGTTACCTTGCTAGTTGCTACCTCTGTGTCCCTTAAAACCTCTTTTATGCCTGCCTGCTACATTTCTTAAATGTTTCAAAATTCTAGGGGTTGAAAGAACAAGGCAGATTGATGAGGTAATCTAAATAGAAGTATCAGTTTTCCCCAACTTCTTTCCTAAAGGCAGTTCATGGAAATGATACCTACCCCACCCATTGGCTTCTAAGAGACTAAAACTCTCCTATTAGGCAAAAATCTTCACACTTCCACCTTCTGCTATGAGGCAAGGGGTGCCTCAGAGGGCAACGAAGGAAGTGAAGTGTCATCTTCGCCATATGTGGATGACACCTCCTCTGAATCCATAGTCACTTATATGGTCCAGGGGAAATTCACCCAAATACATATCCCCAAATAGAATCTTGGGCTGCTTCCCACTGAAAGAAAAAGAAAGCAGGGTCCCTTGATGGGAATTGTTCATTCTTTATAAAGGCACAGAAATTTAAAGGAAGGTAAAGAACTAGGCTGAAAATTGGGAATTTTAGATTTCTGGTTTAGAAATTGAACATGAAACTCAGGGCATGACTTTGGGCAATCTATTTTAACTTCTCAAAGTTTACTATGTTCATTTATAAAAAGAATAGCTGGTAATTATGAAATTCTATGTCTCAGGTTCTTCTAGTCACATATAAACTTCATACATATCTATTTAAAACCTTTAGTTGAATCATCCTTTGTGGAAAGACTGATGATCCAAGATGAAGCTGTACCTGATACTTTTTCGGCCCTGAAAAGCTCTGTGCAGTTAACAGAAAAATAAATGCAACAGTGCCAAGTAGTGTAGGGAGGAAAGAGATCTTGCTTCATTTAGTTGAGAAAGTTAGCCCAATTTACACAGTGTCATTAATTCTTTTTCTTCCTTTGGGCCCTGGTGGGTTCTCTTGGGGCACAGTATATACAAACTGCCATATGGACCCTTTCCTCTCCCCTTCCATATCTTTCTTCCTGACTTTCCTCCGAAAGAGTAATTTTCAAACTGGAATACCCAGTTACATGGGGTATTTAGAGATTTCCAAGAGATATGAAGAGATATTTTTAGAGCAACAAATCATCTGGTCCTCAATTCTCACATTTACTTTTTCTAAAGTTTCTCTGCCTGAGAATGAGCCTGTTAATGGAAATTTGGGTCTCCTTTCATTGCTCTTTTTACAATAGACCTTCTCTGGTTTAAAAAGTAGGCAGTCTGTGCATAGATGCTGCTAGAGCAATTGGATATGCACATTGGGGAAATTATGTATTTTGACCTCTTCCTTACACCATACACAAACATTAATTCCTCATGAATTGCCAGTTTAATGTAAAAGGTAAAATTATAAATCCATTAGAGATGATAAATCACTATAGGAACATTTCTTTATAACTTTGGGACAGGCAAACATTTCTTAAATAGGATATAAAACACATAGACCATAAAGAAAAATTGATAAACTGTGCTACATTAAAATTAAGAACTAATGTTTATAAAAAGTATATCAATAAAAGCATGAAAGGGCAACCCAGAGAGTGGAAGATAAAATTTTGCAATACATATATCCCACAAAAGAATTGTATCTAGAACATATTTTTTGAACTGCTACAAATCAATAAGAAAAAGATAATCTAACAGGAAATCAAGCAAAAGAAATAAACACTTCTCAAAAGAGGAGACCTAAGTAGCCAATCGACTATAAAATTATTCTCAACTTTATTAATCCTCAGAGAGACATAAGTTAAAATCATGATATGATGCCTTTATATATCTGTTAGAAAAGCAAATAAAAAGGACAAGTAATACCAAATAAATGTAAGACAATGGAGCACTAGGACTCTCATTTGTTGCTAGTCTGTATGTGAATTGTGAGACTATTATGGAAAACTATATGGCAATATGTACTAAAATGCATGTTCTGTGACCCACTAATATCACTTTTAGGTGTATACCCAAGAGAAAAATACACAAAATTCACCCAAAGACCTGTCCTGGAATTTTCATATCAGCATTATTCCTAATGACCCCAAACTGGAAAACTGGTCAAATGTTCAACAGTGGAATGGATAATGAAATGATGCTTGTGGCAATAAACATGAACAATGTACAACTACATACAACAACATTTATGAATCTCTTAATCATAATGTTGGGCAAAGGAAACCAGGCACAAAGGAGAGCATAATATACTATTTCATTTATGTGAATTATAAAAACAGGAAGATATGATGGGGAATTGTGAGTAGTGACTGGAAGGGAATGAGTGGGGGTGATTTTGGGGTGTTGAAATGTTCTGTTGTTGATTTGGGTACAGGTTACAATGGTATGCTAAGCTGTAAAAACCATCAAGCTGTACATTTATGAAACATATACTGTTCTAGTTTGCTAGCTGCCGGAGTGCAACACACCAGAGATGGATTGGCTTTCAATAAAAGGGGATTTATTTTGTTAGTTCTTCAGAGGAAAGGCAACTAATTTTCAACTGAGGTTCTTTCTTATGTGGGAAGGCACAGGATGGTCTCTTCTAGCCTTCTCTCCAGGCCTCTGGGTTCCAACAATTTTTCCCGGGGTGATTTCTTTCTGCATCTCCAAAGGCCTGGGTTGAGCTGCGAGTGCTGAGATGAGGTATGCTGAGCTGCTTGGGCTGTGCTACATTGAGCTCTCTCATTTAAGCACCAGCCAGTTAACTCAAACGTCATTCATTGCAGCAGGCACGCCTCCTAGCCGACTGCAGATGTAATCAGTAACAGATGAAGTTCATGTACCATTGGCTCATGTCCACAGCAACAGAACTAAGCACATTCACCTGGCCAAGTTGACAACTGAATCTAACTACCACATGGATAGTTGCTATTGTTAGGTGAAAGAAAAAATGTGTGTTTTATTTAATTTTTTATTTAGAAACTTGGTATGGTTTAAGGTGGTATGTATAGCTGCCAAGTTGACAAGGGGTGGACTGTCATGGTTAGGTTCATGTGTCAACTTGGCTAAGTGGTGGTACCTGTTTGTCTGGTTGGGCAAGTGCTAGCCTGTCTGTTGTGATGAGGACATTTCATAGAATTAAATCATGATCATGTCAGCTACATCCACAGAAGAAGGGGAGTGTCTTCTGCAATGAGTAATGCTTAATCTGATCACTGGAAGCCTTTTAAGGAGGATTCAGAAGAGACAGGCTCTCTTCTTGCTTTGGCTGGTGAGCCTCTTCTGTGGAGTTCGTCCAGACCCTCCATTGGAATCATTGGCTTCACATCCTCCCTTGCAGATTTTGGACTCTGCATTCCCACAGTCACATGAGACACTTTTATAAATTTTATATTTGCGAGAGTTCCCTGTTGATTCTGTTTCTCTAGAGAACCTAACTAATACATATACTTTTCTGTGTTTATACTTCAATATAAAGTTAAAAATGAAAGAAAGGCGCATCAGCCACCCATTTAAAATTGGTATAAAAACCACAAGGAAAAAATAAGTATGTGAGTGACCCACGTTGAGAAAGTGAATGACTCTAATGACTGGATAGTAAACTTTTTTGTTTTGTTTTGTTTTACATGGGCAGGCACTAGGAACCAAACCTAGGTCTCTGGCATGGCAAGCGAGAATTCTGCCACTGAGCCACAATCACACCACCCTGGATAGTGAACTTTTGCAGTTTAGATGGTTTCTAATCCTTTGTTTTCAAAAACATTGAAAAGGGAGCTTATTGAGATGGTTTTTGATAATTGTTGAAAATAATATTTGATGTTAAATAACTATGTGATTCCAGTCACATGAGGAAGTAACAAATTACTATATTAAAACCCTCACCCAATTTACTTACTTAAATAAACAAAGTTTATCAAGACTTATACCAGTAAACAGTTTTAAAAAGGAAGAGAATAGATTCTGAATATCTTATTTTGTTATAGCAATAAGTAATATTCATTCTGAGATACATGAACTAATTGGGGGAAAATCATTAAGAGATATTTTACTCTTATGTTTAATAATTATACAAAGTTTGTCAGATATATTTGTAATTAATTATGTCTTAATAATAGTGGTTATAAGGATAACACCATCAAGATAACGCCATACTAGGAAAATAGGCTTAAACACTGTGCTTGACCAGATAACCACAAAAGTGTCACTTCAAACCCTTAAAAAGGAGTATATTGAGATTATGGGTCACTCACACAGAAACCAAGTGACACCGCTACAGAGGAGCCATTTGGAAAAATATTTAAGGTAAAGTTGTGCACTACTTAAAATAGTCTCTAAGATGTAAAACTCCCTGGAAGTTTCACTGAAGCTCCTCTTTCTATTCCTCCATCCTGCTGGCCCAGTACCTATGCGAGAACCCCTTCTTCACCTGTGTGATAGATATTCAAAATCTATAAGTATCAGCAGTGGCCCAAAGCCCGAGAGGCGACAAGTAACCTCACATTCTACAAAGAGAGGTCAGACAATACCGCAGGATTGCCTGAGGAATACTCTATACCTTCTCGCCTTTGTCCGTCATCCATCTCCAAGAAATACAGAAGAAATTTAAAGGGGTGAATGAGGGTTTCTTAGAAAAAAAAATTGTCAGAGAACATACTATTTCTCCTCTCCATCTCAAACCCAGAGGAGGATCTTTTAAAGGAACATTTCATAAAGCATGGATGTGTCTACCAGAAGGGGAAACTGACTCTCTCTCTCTCTCTCTCTCTCTCTCTCACACACACACACACACACACACACCACTTTGCCTGTTCAATAAAGGAACTGCCTCTGATGGGAGAGAGAGAGAGACAACTACTGCTGGGCATAGTAAGGTTTAGAATTTAGTTCATCCTCCAGAGAGGCTAGTGAATAGCCAGAAACGGTACAGAACAACTGCTGGGGGAACATCAGTGAGTGGACTCACAGCATGCACACCAGACTGGACCAGGTGAAACACTGACATCCACTTACACAGAACTGTAAGTCCCCCAAGCCACGGAGGCTGGGGCACCTTTTCTACAGGCACAGCAGGCTGGTTCCTCTAGGGGAAAGGAAACAGACTTCACTAATAGCAAGGCTTATCTCAACCAAGCTCCAGTTGTGGAATTAATGAACAAATTCTGACTACTGAAAACAGGCCCCCAACAGAGATAAACTTGGGATAACACACCAAAGGAACTAGGAGTTTTTGCCCCAGCAGAAAGTAGCCAGGGCTGACAGAAAACAAACAGACAAACAAAAAAACCCAGAGGCTTTTTGAGTTTTACAACACAAAATATTGTTTTATGTGAAAAGGACTGGACCCCAAGAAAAAGGGGCACATAAATGCTGAAGATATACAGACCCATGTACCAATTCAAGCTCTTGATTGGCAATCCCAAGAAGTGGGAATCCAGCTCTGAAAAACCTTTTTTGTTTTTTCTTTTTACTTCTTAAATGGCTCATTAGATAGAACTGCAAGCACTCTCAGGCTCCAACACTGGCCCAGGCAGACAGAGCTAAAGCATGTCTGGGAGACAAAGTAACTAGTCAGGAGAAAGGAGTTAATCCCATAAAGGGCATAACTTTGAAAAGAATAGGGGATGGGACACAGTTTAAGTGGAATCCCTCCTTCAAGGAATTCAGACCCCAAGGACTGGGAAACAGAAGCAATTGAAGCCTGCCTAGTACTGCAGCCTGGATTACAACCATGCCCCTGGTAAGGAGAGTCTGCTGAAATTAAAGTCACTGCATCACATTACACTGGTGGGAAGCTGTGGGTAGACAAGAACCACACACTGAGCAGGGTAAGAAAAGCACACAGCCTAGAGGCTTCATAGGAAAGTCTGACAACATGCTGGGTCTCACCCTCAGGGAAAACTGACCTTGGCTACTCTCTTCTCGTGAGAAGTAGCCTGCCTGGTCTGGGAAAATCTGAATGGGGTTGATGAAAGCTGAGGAGCCCCTCCTCAAAAAACAAACAAAAAATGTTCCATATAGATAGGGCAAGAAATAGAAAAGCAAGAACTGAAAAATTCTGGTCAGTTAGACAGTACTTATGTTAGAGATCTAGAATAAGTTGTACTGAAGGTCAGTCCTGGCTATATTGTACTTCAAATGCTCCATCCACGAGGCTGTTCCTCTGAGCTGAGATCCACGTGATGCCTGTCCTCCTGACATAGCTTTTTGGATGGCTTATAAGAATCTTGAATTCAACGTACCCAGAAACTTTGATCTCCCACCACAGACTTTTCTCTTACCAAGTCTTCCAGAGGAAATAGTGGATATTTAATAGTAAATACCACATTATTCATGCCAAATACCTTGGAAATACTGTTTAGCCTTGTAATCAATTAATCCCTTCTGCTCTATGAAATACACCCTACATATATCTGATTTTTCTCTGTATCTATGGATTCCACCATAGTCCAAGAAACCATGGCCTTTCACCTGGACTACCATGGCAGTAGCCTCATAGAAGTTCTTCTTCATCTGCTCCTGTCACCCCATACTCCATTTTCCATGCCATACTCACTATTTAAGAACATGAATCAATGCAGAATACACCCATCTCAATGCTCTTCATTGACTTATTCCTATCCTCAGAATACAATCAGAACTGCTCATTGTGATCTAAAAAGTCCTAAATGATTTGGCTCCTGCCTACTTCTTCCACCTCAAGTCCTACCCCTCTGGTCTCTGTGCATGCGAAACAGGCCAAGTTTTCTAACACCTCAAGGCCTTGGGGTGTGCTTTTCCTCCACCTGGGATACTTTTCCCCTACATCTTGTCATTTATCTCAGCTCAAAATTTCTTCTTCAGAGGTCTCTATTGCCATTCCAGCAGTTATTCCCAGATTAGATTGCTGTTAGTTTACCATTTTATTTTCTTTATTGCATTTATTATTAGCTAAAATTGCCTTGTTTGCTTATATGTGTGTCTACTATTGACTGTCCCTAACACAAAACAGGTCCTGTGGTAGGCAGAATAATGCCCCCAAGAGGTCCACACCTGATGCTGAGAACCTGTAAGTATGTTATCATACATGGCAAAAGGGACTTTGCAGATGTCATTGCTATGAATCCTGAAATGCGAGTATATCCTGGGTCATCATGGTGGGGCCCAATGCAATCAATCAAAGGGCTTTCATAAGAGGAAGACAATGAAAGATGTGACAATGAAAGCAGAGTTCTGAGTGATGTGATTATTGGCTTTGAAGATAGAGGAAGCCCAGGAAGATAGACAGTAGCAAGAAGCTAGTAAATGTAAAGAACATCTTGTCCCTTAGAACTTCCAAAAAAGAACAGTCCTTGTTCTTTTTGCTGACACATTGATTGTAGTCCCATAAGACTCACTTTGGACTTCTGACCTCCAGAACTGTTAGATAAAAAGAATCATGTCATTTTATGTCACTAAGCTGTGAGAATTTGCTACCACAGGAATAAGGAAACTAATACAGGTCCCTCAAATATGCTCATTGAAAGAATGAAAGAATTCTAAGTGTTGGGGATATAGGAGGGAAGAAAACAGCAGACAGACAATTTTGCTCTCTTAGAGGTTTTAATCTATGGAGGAAAAAAGAAAGAAAAGAAATAATGAAAATATATTATGCTGTAAAGGAAAAGGTGATAAGTCCTAGGAATTGGACATTTTTGCAATTTTAAATAAGATTTTTAAGGAAGCTCTCAGTGAGAAGCAAACACTTGAAGGGAGAGTGGGAGTCAGCAATAGAGACTTGGGAGAAGAGTGTTGTAGGCAGAGAGGACAGCCCATGGGAAGGGCCTGTAATGGTAGGGTGTCTGATTTGTTAAAGGAGCAGCAAGGGGGGCAGTGGGGCTGGAACAGAGGAGCAAGGAGTGAGTAGCAGGACAGAGTCAGAGTGGGGTGGATGAGAAATAGATAATGGGAACCACTGCAAGGACTTGGGCTATTAATACAAGTGAGAAGGGAACATTGAAGACTTCTGAGCAAAGGAATGCTGTTATTCAGCACGGTGCCCTTGAGATAATCCAAGCTGTGTGTATCAATAGTCACTCCTTTTTATTGCTCCTTTTCATCTGCATATCTATTCACCTGTGTAAGGACATTTGTCCAGACTGGGAATATTGAAAACAAACCATCTATGAACATTTGTGTGCAGGTTTTGTGTGAGCATAACTTTTAATTGCTCTAAGGATAAATGCCTCTGAGGTAATTTTTGGGTCATATAGTAAGCATATGATTAAATTTATTTTTAAAAAACCGCAACATTTTTCCATTTTGACATATTCCCATTCCTATCAGAAATGTATGAGAGATCCAGTTGTTTTGTATTCCTGTTAGCACTTGATATTGTCAGTTTTTATTTTAGTTATTCTCATTGGTGTAGTGAGATATTGAATTATTCAATCCCTTGATGACCAATGATGTTGAACATCTTTTCACATGCCTATTGGTGAAGTGGCTGTTCAAGTATTTTGCCTATTATCTAAGTGAGTTTTTGTCTTCTTATTACTGAATATACAGTGTTCTTTATATATTCAGGATATTAGCCTTTTGTCAGATAATGGATTTGTAGATATTTCTTCCCATCTTTAACTTGTCCTGTCATTCACTTAACAGGGTGTTTCACACAGCAAAAGTTTTAAATTTGAATAAAGGCCAATTTACTGGTTTTTCTTTGAGGGCTCATGCTTTTAGTGTTATGTCTAAAAACTCTTTGGTTAATGCTAGGTCATAAACATTTCCTCCCCTGTTTTCTTCTAAAAGTTTTATAGACTTAAATGTTATACTTACATCTATGGTCAAATTTGAGTTAAGTTTTGTATAAGATATGAATTTTAAGTCAAGGTTTCATCATTGTGCCTATGGCTGTACAATTTTTGTTACCATTTGTTGAAAAGACTGTCCTTTCTCTATTGAATTATTTATGCACTCATGGCCATACTTATTTCTAGACTTTTTATTTTTTTCCATATTACACTGTTTTTAGTGTTATACCCTTTGTCTCTCTCTCTCTCCCACTGAGCTTGAAAGTTGAGTTTTTCCTCAACTCTGTTTCCCAGGGCACTTGGCACAACATCTGGCCTATTGTAAATATACACAGTGATTGACAGTTTATTAAATGAATGAAAGAACTTGGCTTCTTTGGTTTTTACAAGTGGTAATCCAGTCATTCTGCTTACACTTTGAAAGAGAGATAGAGAGAAAAAAAAAAAAAAAAAGCATTACACTGAAATATCTAATAACCTCTCTAGTATTTACTCAGTGCCCATCTGTTCATATCATTTCAGATTTTAACCAATAAAGACATTCCTACTTTTTTTGGTATATATATGTACAAATGTACATACTCTAAGGGAAATGTAATACGAGATATATGGTTCTTGTCATTAAAGAAATTGCACCTAGCAATATAGTGTAGTGGTATGAAGCACAAATTCTTCATGGTTAAGCAAATTGAAATGAGTCCTACATAGCAAGTTACCTACTGCTGTGTGGCCTGGAACAGGTTATTTAACTTTTAAAGCTTCAGTTTTCCGGTATATACAATAGTAATAATAGCATGCACCTCATATGGGTGTTATAAAAATGAAATCTCATGATACAGTGAAAGCCTTAGGACAGTGCCCTCCTAGTGCTTAGTAAGACATCATAAATGTTTGCTGTCATTATTTATTTCCATTTTTAATGTGCTAAGTAGAAAATTTTCTTGCAGAAAATATCACTGTGACCAAGGAAGAGTTCTTTGAGGAGGAGTTGCCTGGGCTCCAGCAAAATAAATACAGCCCCTGTCTTGACCCCATCTTGTAACCTAAGCCAAAATTATAAATCTATTTTCAAAACAGCTTGATGATCAGTGGTCCTTCTGGTTTCCGCTAAATCATAAAATCTGATCACATAAACATGGGAAGTTTTCAAATCAGCAGAAAGTGCATTTTCAGAATTGCATCAGTAGATTTATTTGCCCAATAGAGAAAAAAAGTTACTAATGGCAGGCCATACTTTGATTATAGAAGACTGGTCATCCCAAAAGTTAAATAAAACTTTGCTCTCAGAAAACCACTTAGACTCTGCAATAACAATGGCACTTATGTGATTCTGATACTCTTTTCAATCATTAATCCCATCTCTTTAAAATCATAATGGGTGCTAATGAATTTTCTCTCTTCTATGCTTTCTGTGAAGACATTAGTCTGAGTGCCAATTACAAACAAACAAATCCAAAGATATTTGGTATTTCAACACATTTTTCACCCTTTATTGACACTCAGTGTGTTTATCATTTCTTACATATTTATATGGAGTTTTCTTCTGGAAATAGTAGTGGATGAAATGACAGTAAAAGAGAGTTTTGTTCCCTCAAACTTTCATAACAATGTAGCTGAGGGTGTTGGGTGAGTTGGATACAGCAGCTCTCTGATGGCTCCTAAGATAGTTCCTAAACAGTTGAGATGTTCTCTCTTTTCTAATTTTTACAGGGAAACCAACAAGCATCTTAGAACATTTTATCCTTCAGTTAAGAAAAACCTTTCATTATATACAAACAGTGCCTGCTGAGTATTGGGCAAAGTTAATGACAAAATGATTAGGATCAGTGGAACGAGGTGAGATCTGGAAGGGAATCTTCAAGAGTAGATAACTGGTGGGTGAGTTGCATTGAGAGATCGAGTGTGCTGAGAATGAGTTTGAGGCTAGATGAGTGGTCTGTTTTTCAGAGAAATGGATTTTCCAGAAATTAGTGAAATAAGTAATAAAATTATTTGTAACTTCATCTTCCTGGTAAGAATGTCTTAGAATAATAGTCATGTTAAAAAAGTGACAATGAGCTAGGTGTTTGGTTGTAGCAGGTTTTGGTTCTCAGGAAAATAGTTCCTGTTGGATTTGGTGCATGAAAACCTCACTGACTCTCAATTTCACCATGGAAACTCCCTGGTTCAGAAATCCTCCTTTTATATTTTCTTTGGGTTAAGGCATTGAAGTCTCCAAAGTGCCTCTCTCAAAATATAATTTCTCTTGAGAAGAGTATATTATTAAAAGTATTAAAGACTAACCAAAAATTATAAAGCCATTCTCCTGAAAGTCCTTGAGAGAAGAGGCATAAAAAACAATTTTTCAAAGAAGGAGGGGTGGGGAGCTGACTGTTGGACTAGAGCTCAGGTCATTGTTTCAGGATTGGCTTCTCTGAAGGCCGCTTTGGGGTAAGGAAACCATGCCTACTGGTGTGAACTGGAGTGTGGGTATAGGAAAATGTAGTGAAGGAAATAACAACTTCTCATCTTGTCTCTCTGACGCTTTGAGACTATACCCAAATTTTCAGATGCTTCTCCACCAAAAGTCATTTCTCCTCTTATACAATGATCATAAATATACTTTGAGCTCATGTACACCAACTATTTGCATTGCAATGCTACAGGGAGATCAAAGAAATATAATACATAAGTCTATTTGTATAACTCAACTCAGGTTTATTTTATTCTGCCTTTTCTAGATTATCGTGGCTGTTTCCCTATTTTACTCCCCTTCCAGCCAAAAAACTTCAATTCCTTATTGTTTTTTCTGCATAGTACTTTGTTTTATACATCAGATCAGTTTGGGCCCCTTATTTCTTTTTCCTTCCCTGTCTTCAGTGAAATATTTATATATGTACTATTCTCCAGGTGAAATACTTTGACAAGGCTTTTCTCTCTATTCTCATAGTAAAACTCCATTCTGTTATAGGTTCACACTAACAGGCGCCTTCCGACTTCCCCACTCTTCACCCCCTGGACACTTTTATCTCATCTGAGAATTCTTTCTTTTGAAGATTCACTAGGAAAATTGATTTCCTCATTCTCTCAAATTTTGCCAATCCTTTTCTCAGTTCTCTGTCTTTTTCATTCCCTTCTAAGTTCCCTGTTCTTGAGAAGTTATTTCCATAAATGTTATCTCATCTACCTCTACCACTAACCCCCTCCAGGATCACCAACATATTTGGTTGCTGTAGTTTTCTCTGTCAGTATATAAAAGACCATCCTTAAGTAACATGGTGGATGGCTTTCCCTAAAATATTAGTACTCTTAGACAGGCACTTCAAGGTATATATGTAGATATGAATATGTATAGGTGTATATGTATATATGTGTATATATGGTTATATAGATATATATGTAAGATCATTTTTTCTTAAGACAAATATGGCACACCAGTGTATTAAGGAATGAAATAAACAAAATGTTTGAACTCTCTTGGTATTTTGCCTCATGAGGAAAGTATCCTAAGAAAGGGAAATTAGACAATAAGCAAGGACGAGAGGATTCAGGGCTTTTGTGAGCCATGTTAGGGGTGTGGGGATTTAAATTTAAAATCAATTTAAAAGCCATTTTAAATTGTGTACATTGGTGGCAATGCATAATATTTACATTTTTTAAAGTTTTCTCAGAGTGAAGAGTCAGTTGATTAAAGACCAAGAGTGAATATAGGGAGAGAAACTAGAGGGCTAGTCCAGCAGTCAACATGAGAGAAAATGGTAGCTTGGTTTCCAACAATGTCAGGGGAGATAGAAAGATGCTGATTCTGCTGGTTTGAAACTGTTTGGCACCCCAGAAAAATCATGCTCCTCTAATCAATTCTTGTGGATGCAAGCCTATTGTGGGTGGGCCCTTTTGATTAGGCTGTTTCCATGGGGCTGTGACCCACCCAATTCAAGGTGGATCTTAATCCTTTACTGGAGTCCTTTAAGAAAGTTCACAGAAAGAGAGAGCCTAGAAAGAAAATGCCCCAGGAGATACTAAGAGAGAATAAAATGCATAGAGACAACTTGGAGACAGCCATTGAAAACAGAAGCTGAGATGTCACCAGGTACCTTCCCATGTGACAGAGGAAACCTGGGCACCATTGGCTTTTCTTCAGTGAATGTATCTTCTTGGTGATGCCTTAGTTTGGACATTGTTATGGCCTTAGATCTGTAAATTTGTAACCTATTATATCCCCATTGAAAAAGCCCACCCATTTTTAATATATTAAGTTTCAGCAACTTTAGCAAACCAAAACATTGATGGATAAAGAGAAATAATTAAGTGGATGTTGATAAGACTTTGTGATGAATTGTATATTGGCTAGGGTGGACTCTTAGGTTTCTGACTTGTGTAACTCAATGGAAGATGGCACCATTCACTAATATAGGAAATAAAAAACTGCTCTGTGCAATATGGTACCCATTAGTTATGTCTGGCTATTAAGTTTTACATTTAAATGAACAAAAATAAAAAAATTAAAATTTAATTCCTCAGTTATATTAAGCACTTTTGAAGTGCCCAGTAGCTATATGTAGCTGATGGCTATGAAACGGGCCAGCAGAGATCAAATTATGGAACATTTCCAGGAGCTCAGAAATTTTTATTAGAAAACACAACAGTAGAAGAGAATTGTGTAATAGTGATGGCCAAGGCCTGTCACTCTGGTTACTTGTATTTTTAGGATTTTTCTTTATACTTATGTTTGTACAATACCCAATGCCAAGAAAATCACACATATATTCTTCAGCTAAAAATATCAGCTTACTTTATTTTTTTTGCATGGGCAGGCACCAGGAAGCAAAGCCAGGTCTCCGGCATGGCAGATGAGAACTCTGCCTGCTGAGCCACCATGGCCCGCCCACCAGCTTACTTTTACATGGTGTTTTTCACAACCCTTTTGTCCAATAATCTCACCCACAAGGGGTTTAATTAGCACATGTTATTTGTAAGAAAGGGAAGTAGGAGTTCATTGTGGTGCGCTGAGCTCCCTGAATGCTGAGTGCCTTAGTTTGGGTTTTCCCAAAAGCATACCTGGGAAAAAGAATTTGAGTGAAAGTCATTTATTTTGGTGGTGATCCCAGAAAGCACAGAGAGGTGGGGTGGGAAGGTGAGAACGGAAACAGTGGAAAGCCAGTAAAAGATGAATTAATGAGCAAGTTGTTGCTGTGGTTAACTGAGGTTTAAGCCTTCTAAGGTCCTATGGGAAAATATAAAGAATACAGTTTGAAAGTCTTTCGAAGTGGCAAGGAAGCTGAGAAATTTGTTAGCCAACTCCTACTCCTTCATGATTGAGGGTTAATCCTGGGATATTAAATTCCCACCCCACCAGCCTTCCTGAAGTACTTGCTGAGCATATCTCTAAGTATAGGAAAAGCACCCAAGTAGAGACAAGGGAAATCAAGGGCACATATAGGGGTTATCTGCAAATGACTTCAGGGTGTATTGAGCATATGTGGGACAGGCATCAATAGCATCTACTATACTGCTTCATCCTGGTTCAGGCTGGCAAAGCATTTCCCTTAGTATTTCCTTCAGTGGTCTGGAGACCATCTAAACTTGTCCCACATTTCATGTAAGCCGAGGGGGAACAACAACCCAGAGGGATTGCCTGCAGTTTCCTCCAGCTGGAGCCAGGAATGGAGGGGATGATCACGAATGCAGTTTTTGGCATGTGATTTTCAGTTGCCTTTGAATCATCCAGAGATATCGTATAGACCCCTGGATATGCAACACTGGAGCTCAGATGAGAGACCCAAACCAAAGGTATGTATCTATGAATCATTTACACATAGGTGGATTTGAAACCAAGGGAATGAATGGTATTGTCTAGGGGAAAAATATATAGTGAATGAGGAGGAGGTATAGGCTTGAGCTTTGAAGAATCTCCCAAATCAATGGACAACAGAGAAAGATGAGTTTAAGAGGAGGAGAAGGGGTAAGGAGGGATTTGCTAGGGAGGAAGAAGACCAGACAGCTTGGGATCAGTGGAGCCAACAAAAGTAGTGTTTTAAGTTATATATAGACTTAAACCAACAAAAGAATATCACAGCAAAATCTACAGTACACTGCAGTTAGATTGAGTAAGATTAAAGACAAGGTACTCATTTTAATTGGTTAGAGACAATTGACTCATTTTAATTGGCATCTCCTAAAGGAGGAATTGAGGTCTGTGTCATTCTCTTTGTTCACAGACTAAAAATGTTGTACATTAAATAGAACCCAATTTGATATTGAGATGCTTATTATACTAATGCAAGTTGGGAGTTGGTAGAGCGGTTGTAGAAAATTAGCTTTTATTATTTTCTAAAGAGAATTAACAAATGGAAGCATCAAGTAATCCATCAACTCTCCGTACATAGCATTTTCTGAATTTCCATCAAACACTTTTTAATATGTAATCTAAACTGAGTTATCCTTTAGACAATTTGATTATAAATGTATAATAGAATCAACAGGATGGCAGAGAAAATGATTATATAAGATTTTCACTCAAGTATTTACAATAAAAAATAAATTAGATCAAGCAGAAGTCAGACAAAACAAGTGATAAATAATCAGCTAAATCCAATGCATACTAGGAGAAGAAAACTTTGAGATATAAAACATGCAATGCTGGGCAACCCACACACAGGAGGAAGCTTCCTGAGAGATCTGCAAAATCAGTTAGAAACAGACACATTGCCTATATAAGGGTGGCCAGAATATATATCATTAGACCTTCAGTAGTGTGTTCCAGTTAAGATGTCTCTGTTATGCAGTCCTGCCTGAGTTAGTACTCTTTATGTGTCCAGAACAGTCATTGAAATAAGTGTGTATCTGTAATAAGAGAGAGACCAAGGTACTAATTCATAAGAACAAGTTCAACCACATGAAGTTTCATCAGAGTTTAATGCTACAGGTCCTAGACAGGTAACAAATGAACAGAATACTTCCAAGAAGAGAAAATAGAAGCAAAAACCACACGAACAAATACAGTTTGAATGAAAACATGTTTCCTTCCTTTGAATAGGGACCAGAGATAACTGACAGGACACCAGTAACAAGTCCAGACTGAGAGGGTGTAGGTTCATGGAAGCTTCTCAAACTTTCATGTGCATATAAATCACCTGGAGATCTTGTTACAAATTCAGGTTCTGACTCATTAGATCTGCTGTCTAAGAAGCTCTCCCAGTGTTGCTGATATGGTTGGTTTTTGGACCACATCTTGAGTAGCAAGGTCAAGACAGGACCTATAAGTGAAAGTTTTATCCCAACAAGAGTGAAAGGCAAACATGTTGTCTTAGGTGAAAACTAGGCAAAAGACTCAAGGGAAACTTAAGTAAGAGAAGTATATGCAGGTGGTCAAAGGCAGGATGACGTGTCTAAGGACCAATAAGATTCTCACGGGAAGGAGCCATCTCTTCTCATAGAAGGGTGGGAGGGTCCTAGGAAGTCGCTTAGGACATGAGCATACTCTAGAAGCTCACTTGTATGAATAAGCAGATGAGTAATGTAGATTACAAAGGACAAACTGAGGCAGGGCAAGTAAACTGCAGCTATCCTTTACATAGCAACAGCCAAACACTGATGAGACTAAAAATGTAGGCTAAAGCAAAGGTACTTACCTTTGAAATAAGGTTTGCTGGAGGTGAATGTAAACTTGCAGACAAATAAAATGATGCCCAGCTCATGAGAATGGACCATGTGTGGGTTTGAAAGGATGTATGTACTCTACAAAAGCCATGTTTTAATCCTAATCCCATTTTGTAAAGGCAGCCATTTCCTCTAATTCCCATTCAGGGCTGTATATTTGAAATTGTGATTAGATCATCTCCCTGGAGATGTGACTCAATCAAGGGTGGTTGTTAAGCTGGATTAGGTGGAGATGTGTCTCCACCCATTCGGGTGTGTCTTGAGTAGTTTACTGGAATCCTATAAAAGAGAACAGCAAGAGAAAAAGCTAGGAGATTCTGAGAGAGCAGAACGACATAGCCACGAGAAGCAGAGAGACCAGCAGCCAGTGACCTTTGGAAATGAAGAAGGAAAACGCCTCCTGGGGAGCTTCATGAAAGGAAGCCAGAAAAGAAAGTTGGCAGTTGACGCCATGTTTGCTACATGCCTTGCCAGATAAGAGAGAAACCCTGACCCTGTTTGCATGTGCTTTCTCACTTGAGAGAGAGACCCTGAACTTCAGTGGCCTTCTTGAACCAAAGTATCTTTCCATGAATGCCTTAGATTGGACATTTCTATAGACTTGCTTTAATTGGGACATTATCTCGGCCTCAGAACTATAAACTAGCAACTTATTAAATTCCCCTTTTAAAAAGCCATTCCCTTTCTGGTATATTGCATTCCAGCAGCTAGCAAACTAGAACAGACCAATGCACTGTACCACAGGCATTTGCTACTAGCAAAATAAAGGAAATTCATTAACTTACCTTACTCATCAGCAGAAGACATCCTGTGGCCTAGATGAGTGGTCCTTGTAATACTGACAATATTTCAACCCCCCTGGGTTTATGGTGCAAAGGCTTAATGGTAATAAAGAGCAAATATTTCCTTTCCCTTCTCCTTTATGTATGTATTTCCTTTAAGAATCTCAGGAAATAGAGAAATTTTGCAGAACATGATTAAAGTACTTAAAATCGTAGGTCCTGTTTCTTTGTCAATCTGAACATCAGAGAAATTATAGGGTGGTCATAAATTCTGAAAACATAAATGAATATACCAAATAAATGGTTTATTGATATCATAATACGTGACATAGTCAATGACACATGTTTTGGGTCTTTATGGCCCATTCTGCCCTTAATATGATGTCTTCTGTAAAACAGGCTTTTTTTTTTTTTTAATTTGCACATGGGCAGGAGGCACCAGGGATCAAACTCCAGACCTCCAGCACGGCAGGTCAGAGCTCTGCCTGCTGAACCACAGCAGCCGCCCTGTAAAACAGGCTTCTTTAAGATCAATTAGGCCAGAAACATCAAATACCAAGTTACTATGTGAATATCCTCTGACACATTCCTTATTTGCCAAAATGTTGCTTCACACCCCTGCACACATTCTAAGCAACTGAATGAAATAAAAGTGCAACCGAAGTGCAACCTTTGAATACTGAAATAACATTTGACATAAGAAATGACTTTATTGCTATTAGATGATCTTGAAACCCTGCAATGAAACAGATTTCTGGCAGGGATATAGAGTTGTCAGAAAAAAACATACAGCACCCAGTTAAATTTGAATTTTAGATAAATAAAATGTATTTTTTAGTATGTTTGACCTATGCAATATTTTTTAAGAAAAAAAATTTGCTCTTTCTTATGCTTCTCTTTTTCCACTGTCTTTATATTGCTCTTCTCCCATTCTCTTAAAAACCTCTAGTCCTGGTACTACCTATAGACTTTCCTACAAAAGAGTCTCTTTGTGTAAATTTTAACTATGGAGAACACTGTCTTGCCAGCTGGTATTAAATGAGAGATGTAAGAGACTCCAGAAGTTGCTCAAGGGGAAGATTTGATAGTGTAGAATGCTCCATTCTAGAAACAAAATATGTATATAAGTAAACAAACTTTGTCTTTCCTCAAGTTGATCCATAATATTATGAGCTAACACTTAAGATGCACAAAAATGGCATTTTCAGATGGAGGCAGTGTTTGAGGGCAGAATCATCTAAAAACAAAGAAACTGCATGGAGCTTACTTTCAGCTTTGCCCTTGACATCCTTGTTTTGAGCAAGTCTCTAAACTAATATGGACAGTGATTTCTCCACATGGAAATGAGGGATTAGAATCCATGACTTCTTCCTTACCTTGACTGATATCAAAGACAGATTCTCGCCCTATTTAAACTTTGGGCCATAAAATTTGAAATCAACATACAACATTTGCAACAAATCTAATAAAGTCATAGCAGCCCTATAATATGACACCCCTCACCAAGAGTTTTGTTTGTTAGTTTACACATTTTCTTAATGCTGCCAAACACTGAAGATAACAAATAAAGCCATTTGACTTTGTATATGTGAAAAAAACTTTTCTTTTTTTTTCAGTTTTTCAACTCTAGAAAGCATATGAAAGCTTATCAAATAAAAAGTAAAAGTAAAAAAAAAATCAGTTGTAATGCAACTTGCATAATCTTCATATATGGATAATTCTTTTACAGAACTTTGAAAGAAAAATTAATTCTGAAGAAAGCCAGCAAAAAATACATGTTCTGTAATTTTCCTAATACAGTTATGTTCTGGTGCTTTCAATAGCTATAGCTATAAAAATATGCTAAGTTCAGAAAGAGGGTGACTTGAAGTACATTTATTTATTCATTCAACAAACACTGAACCAAACACAGGGAAAGTAAACAAGACAGGCATTCTGCTGGAATTCCTTAAACTTATAGAGACATTGGAAAGATAATTTTGTAATCATTGTATGGGTAATAAGTTCCATAAATAAAAACACTATGTTATATTCATATAATATTTCTATTTGCAGCATTATTCATAGAATGCTATAAAACCACAATCGACAAATCTAATCAAGTCTTGAGTTTCATGTATGTTTTCCTAGAGGAAATGACACCTAATCTAAAATCTGATGGATGACAGGCATTACCTTGATGAAAAGACATAGGAAGAATATTTAAGAGAAAAAAACATAGATGAAGGCCTCAAGAAACTAAGAAAAGAGCAGAGGGGCTGGATGAGTGAGCTGTGAGATATAAAATTAGAGAGGGAGAACAGAGAGATTTGATTGTGTAGTTGGTTCATGTTAAGGACTTTGAACTTATGGTGGCCCAAGACCTGGACCCCCTCCTAAATGGCCCTTAACAAATATGCTTTAGCCAAGAACAAAGGTCAAGAAAGTAAACAATATCCCCAGAGGGGGAGGAATGTAACCACAGATGTAAAAATGGTATTGATTGTATCTTAGTTTTAAACATTAATCTTAGTAAAACATCAGGTTTTAAGTCCCTTTAATGACTGTATTAGAGATCCAATGTCCTCAAACTATATGTATGTCCTTATTCTAAAATCGCATATTACATACCCCCTCTCCCAGACTCCTATTCCTCAAGGGGCACTAGACCTCTGGAACAGCCAGCACTGGAGAACCTCTCCTGTTTGTAAGTCCCAATACATCTATGTCTACTTCCATGCCTGGCATAATTTTCATTCTCACAGCAGCACCAGCCCATGATGTGCACAATTTCTGTCTGGGCACTAACTGAACTTAATCTTGAGGATAATGGGAAATCATCAAAAAGACTGAATGGTTTTGAGCCTCGTTCTGAGTATGCTGTTCTTTACCCTTAGTTCATCATATTAACAAGTTTAGAGTATAAACAAGTTTAGAATGAAAGAAAGGAAGTAATATTTGTTTTGGTGTTTTTTTTTCCTTATATGAGATGTAACTAAACAATAATGGCAATTTCTTCAGCTTAGAAAAAGATGGATTTATTAGGAAACTTTCTAGACAGAAAGATAAATCATAATACATAAGGATATATTCTAAGCCTTTCTTAGACCTTCAAAATTTCCAGTCCCCTGACCCTGGAGAATGGCAGTCCTGGGTCATCAGTGGAGCTGGAACTGGAGATGGTGTTCCATACCACAAAATGTGATCCTGGTTCTTTACATGCTATATAACCATTTAAATTCAGTACCCTCAAACGAATACTATATGTTGAGCCTAATGAAAAAATGATTGTATCTCTGTTTCATATATATGTTATTTACATTTAGGTCAACTTAAGGGAAGTTTCTTAGACCTCCTAGTTCCCCAACTACCCACCCCAAGTTCCCTATAAGTTCAGAATCAAGGTGAGTAGTCCTGAAGTTACTCTCCCATCTTCACAGAGCCCTTTGCCTACTTACCCACTGTTCTAGTTTGCTAGCTACCAGAATGCAATATACTTGGATGCAAAATTTCAATTCATATTTTTTAAGAACATGTACAAATACAAATATAAAAACATAGAAGAGTGGTTGCCTAAGGGAGTAAGCAGGAAGGGGATGAAAGTGAAAATGAAAATAAAAGAGAATGAATGAGTAAGGGCAGATAATATTGCTCCCACTGCACATGTATTAACTTGCAAGCTGCCAGAATATGATATACCAGAACTGGAATGGCTATTAAAAAGGGGAATTTAATAAGTTAGAACTTTATACTTCTAAGCCTAAAAAATGTGCATACAGGGAAAAATACCTTAATTCAAGGAAGGTTGATGGGTAAGGAACACCTCTGTCAGCTGGTAGTCATGTGACTGACATCTGCTGGTCCCTCACTCCTGGGCTCCATTGCTTTTAGCCTCTGTTCCTGTAGGGCTTCCTCACTTTGCTTCTCTGGGGCTGGCCTTCAGCTCTTGGCTTCCCTTGGCTCTCTCCAGGTTCTGGCTTGCTTAACTTCTCATGGCAACATCTGCTGGGCTCCAAGCATCTCCAAACATCCATGTCTCTGTTCTCCAAGTATCAGCATCTGTATCAGCTCTGCTCTGAAGTTTCTGTCAGTTATCTCTCTGTTGGCTCTGATAGCTCTCTCCAAAATGTCTCCTCTTTTAAAGGGCTGCAGTAAACTAATCCAGACCACCCTGAATGGATGAAGTCACACATCTCCATATAATCAAAAGGCCATACCCAGAATTGGGTGTGTCACATCGCTATGGAGACAATTTAATCAAATGTTTCCATCTTACAGTATTGAATCAGGATTAAAATAAACAGCTACCCCCTACAAGATAGGATCAGGATTAAAACACGGTTTTTCTGGGGTACATAATATTTTAAACCAGCACAGCACGGATAAGGAAACTGAGAATCAGAGTTTTAAAATATCCTCAGGAACTCAAACTCAGGTCTAATGACTCCATACCCTATGCCTTCTCCTTCAAGTCCCTGGGTCTCACAGCTTCATGCTTGGACAGAAAAACACAAATAGTTTAATAAATACTAGATTCCTATCTACATGATGCTTTGAACAGTATGCATCTATTTATAAATATATCTTTGATTTGGTGCTTTGATCAGGAGAACCCCATGCACTAAATAACAGCTTGAAAAGGAGCTATATAATAGCATTTTGGAAAGAGCAGGGAGTTGGAGGTCAAACAGACCTGAATTAAATCCTGGCTTTATCATATGCTAGCTTTATGACTTTTGACAGGTGACTTAACCCCTCTATTTTTAAAGTGAGGATAATCATGCCTAATCTAAAGGGTCATTGTAAAGTTTAAATGAGAAAAAGAATATTATAAAATCGCACAGTATATTGCCTGGCCCTTAAAAATATTTTAAACATTTAACCTTAGTTAACCTTAGTTGTTTTTTCATTTTGTTTTGTTTTTTTGGCATGGGCAGGCACCAGGAATCAAACCCAGGTCTCCAGGACGGCAGGCAAGAATTCTGCCACGGAGCCACTGTTGCACTGCCCTAACCTTAGTTTTTTTATTACCCCAACTTTTATAAGGCAATTTACACTGAACTGATAGCCTGTGTTTTTCTGCTTCAACCTTCTTGTTATGTATTTGCTATTTCCTCTATTCTGTTCACATTATTTCCAGTGAAGGGTGTACCTCCAAAGTTGACCACTAATGTAATGAACCAAACTGAAAAACATTCTTTGAGGCCTTCATCTTGATAGTTTATATATCAAAGCTCTACAAAAATGGCTGTAACAAATGAGTGTCTCATTTAGAAACACAATGTTTCTCAGATCTGAGGCAAAAGTCATACGAGATATGGAAAATCCCTCAGGATGTTAAACCTTTCTTTAATTGGTCTATAGGAATTCTACCCTAAGGATAATGAAGAAAGTTTTGCCCTGTTGGTGTGAATACGACCAAATGTAATGAGCAGTATATTCTGAGATCAAAGCAAGTTTTAAGAAAGGCATAGTTTTTAAAAATGACTATTCCCTTGTTCATCATTACAATTTTACTACATATGTATGCCTTCCTGAATGGCTTAAGTTTTATAGGTTTTTAAAGCTTGAATTTATAGAATGGTGTCATATTGTAAGTATTCTTCTATGACTTGCTTTAGTCATTTAGTAGGTTCTTTGAGAATAATCCATGTTAATATATGAAGCAATAGTTCACTTTGTTTCACTATCATGTAGTTTTCCACTTATGAATCTACCTAATTTATTTATCCATTTCCCACCCTCAGAATGGTGATTACCCTTGAGTAAGAGGTACAGGGATACAATACGAGAGAGATCCAGAATGAGAAGGGATGGGACATATAGTAAACATTTCCCATTTCTAAGTTGGGTGGATATTTTGTTAGCCTTTATACTATATATATTCTTTTGTATATAAAATATTCAATAATTTAAAAATGGGGAGGAAAAGAAGACATTTTGCACTCTGTTATCTGAACAAAAGTACCACCACTATTTCATCAAAGATAAAACTTTTGGATGTTTTTGTTCTTAATTTTCTTTTTTTTAACGAATGACCCAGGGTATAAGGAGTTAATTTTCTTTGTCTTCTTATCCTGTTTCATCCTAACCAAATAGAAGAACTACATGCAAAGCCATTTGTAGCATTGTGGCATCTGAAAATTATTTCGTTCAGCCCAATGAGTTATCAATCCAGTTACTCCATATATGGCAAGGAGGGACACTGGATGGCCACAAACAAATTCACTCATCAGTAATTTTTATCAATTTAAAATTAGCTGCCAAATAAAGACTAGAATATGGGAGACATACCATAACATTTGTAAAATGTGCTCACGTTCAGAAAGTCATATATGAAAACAAGAGATAATTGACAAAAACACAGGAGGGAAATGGTTGGTAAAGACAGACAGGACAATATTCATTCACTCACTCATTTAATCAGTCAATAATTAAATATTTATCAAGTACTCACTAGGTGCCAAGGTCACAAAGGTAAATTTGACCCAGGCCCTTCCCTCGATAAGCCTACAATCTCACGCTTGTGCTACAACAATACTTTGCAAAAATTTCCACTACAGGATGTATTATATCATATTGTCACAGCCCGTTTGTCCTGGGGCAATTGCTTCCTTAGGATAAAGTATGCGTCTTATTGCCCATTGCTTCAGTGGCTGGTGCATAACAAATTTTATTGTTTATTGTGTGCATAGCAAATGAAAACTGAATTGCCCTAGGGTCAGGGTCCAGACCCAGTTTTTTCAGGGTATGGCACTGAACAGATCTGAGACTAAAGAAGATACCAGGCATGGAACCAGACATGAGTTTATTAGAACCTGTGAACTGGAGAGGGTTTCCCGTGGAGGTAGTCTGAGAAATAGAGTAGTGCCCCTCAATCAAGCAGGAATTTATAGGGCCAGTCATAGGGGCCAGAGACAAAGACAACAGGGTCTCATGATTGAAGCAGCTGTATGATTAGAGTCAGCATATGCCTGAAGGGAAATTTAGGGTATAATTCTAAGATAATAGTACTTATGTGAAATCAGTACTTCATGGGAAAGCAGGGCAGATAATCATCAAAGAAGTTTCTTCATTTAGCAGTGATTTTTAAAAAATATTTTTATTCAGAAATCTTCACACTCATACATTCCATACATGGTTACAATCAATAGCTCACAATATCATCATATAGTAGTCTATTCATCACCATGATAATTTTTTAGAACATTTGCATCACTCCAGAAAAAAAAAGAAAAAGAAAAAGAAAAACTCATATATACCACACACCTTACCCCTCCCTCTCATTGACCACTAGTATTTCCATCTACCCAATTTATTTTACCCTTTTCCCCCATATTATGTATTTTTCATCCATATTTTTTAATTCATCTATCAATACCCTGGATGAAAGGAACATCAGACACAAGATTTTCACAATAAAACACAGTCATATTATAAAGGTTATACCTTTATACAATCATCTTTAAGAATCAAGGCTACTGTTACACAGCTCAACAGTTTCAGGTACTTCCCTCCAACCACTCTAATACACCCTAAACTAAAAAGGGATATTTGTATAATGCATAAGAATAACCTCCAGGATAACCTCTTGACTGTTTGAAATCTCTCAGACACTGAAACTTTATTTTGTCTCATTTTTCTCTTCCCCCTTTTGGTCAAGGAGCCTTTCTCAATCCCTTGATGCTGGGTCCAGCCTCATCCCAAGATTTCTGTCCCATGTTGCCAGGGAGATTTATACCCCTGGGAGTCATGTCGTATGTAGGAGGGAGGGCAGTGAGTTCACCTGCTGAGTTGGCTTAGAGAGAAAGGCCGTATCTGAGCAACAAAAGAGATTCTTTGGGAAGTGATTTTTAGGCTTAATTTTAAGTAGGCTTAGTCTATCCTTTGCAGAAATAAGTTTCATAGGGGAAAACCTCAAGTTCGAGATCTGCACACTGACTTGGTTGTCCTCACTGCTTGTGAGAATATCAGAAATTCTCCAAATGGGAAAGTTGAATATTTCCTCCTTTCTCCTCATTCCCCCAAGGGGACTTTGCAAATACTTCTTTATTCACTAACAGTGATATGACCAGTTTAGATTCATTTAATGCCTGAGAAGTATGGTTAGCTAAGGCTAACACCTGGTGTTCAGTGGCTACAGTGTCCCCTCCAGGTGCAAAGAAGGATAATGTGTAATACTATGAGGGGTTCTCCTTAATTCTATACCTAGCTTTAACCATTTCCCAATTACTAGGAATGCTAGGTAGTGTCCCATAAATAATGGCTGGGACATAGGGCTGCCCCCATGCATACTGTCTAGTCCAGTTATAGGGCAGATAGTAATATCCATTCTACCAGCAAGTCCACAGCCATTCCTTAAGGGATGGTTAAGCACTCTGATTTTCACTGTGGTCATTATAAGGGTGCTGTCATTGAAATGGGTTATCATTTGTTAATTTGACAGTGAAATTATATAATTCTGAGGGTAGCAATCCCACATCCTTGTTTCTTAAGAAAACTGATTTGGTCCATCAGGTTTTCCAGTGCTTTTCCCTGTTGCTCTTACCCGTGCCCCCTTTCTTCACAGCCACTCAGATTCTCCCAAATCTGCAATGGTTTGTGCAGTATGAGAAATGGGCTGTCCCACCAGTGGACTTCAAATTGAAACTAAGGATCTGTACCAATTGTTAGAGGCCATATGTAAGATGGTATCTTTCATTCCTGCAGGAAATGTCTCCCTATCAGGACCCACAAAATTATTAGCATAGATAGTGTGTTTCATACCAAGTCTCTTAAGACATCTTGTAACTCATCCATAGTTTGCCAGTGCAAGGTATTATGAGGAATATCACCCTCATTTGGCCATGTATTTTTGCACTGGGCTGTTAACCAGTCTAACAGGGACATACTATCTATTTTAGGTGGGATAACATCCAGGCACTGGTGCAAGGAGAGATGGGTGGTTATGGAAGCCAATTTGCTCATTTCCATCCCTGTTAACAGTACTATCTCTGCTCCAGTATGCCACAGCTTTAATAGCCAATTGGGCAGGGCCTCTTTAGATTGCTGCCCATAGCCATGCCTTAGTTTGCCTAACTCAAAGGCAGTATATAATCCCTTTCAGTGACATGTATCTTTTGGACTGCAGGTATGACAGCTCCTCCTTCTGTAAAATGGAGCTGCTCAGTTTTTTATTTTTTGGTCCATGAAAGGATGTGCCTGTATGGAAGTCTCATTATCGTCCTTTTCCCATTCCTCTCCTCCTTGTTCTTCCTCATAAGATGATGAGTCTATGGGACCCCAGGCTTTTAGATCACATCCTGACATAGTTATTACTCCCTGGACTTGCACCCAAGACTGTTTGCAGCCTCTAACTTTGGCATATCTACAAACAAGAATTTCCAACAGCTCATCAACTCAGCATGAGCAGACTATTAAAGAATCTTTCATTTCTGCTTGGATCAGGCGCATCTGTCTTTATAACTATAATTATTCTTCTAAATGGCAATTTGTGGCTTTAGCCAAGAGCTCCACATTAGTGGTGGTGCATAGAGTTCCAGCAATGGCCCGGCCACTGCTACTGCAGCCTACAATTGTCCTTTCTTTCTTTTTTTTCTTTTGTACGCTGTATGCCAGAGGTCATATTTCATTCTTTTTCCATGTGAGTATCCCATTATTGTGGCACCATTTGTTAAATTTTTGTTTGTTTGTTTTTTCTTTCTTTTGTTTGCATGTTTGTCTTTTTGGGGAGAAGTGCATGGCCCAGAAATCAAACCTGGTCTCTTGCATGGCAGATGAGAATTCCTCCTCTGAACTACCCTTGCAACCCCCTGTCCTTTCCTTTTGTTTAGCCTGTCTAGTTACCTGCTGTAAAATGGTTAATAACTCTGCTGGAGTAGTTTGTGAGTCCCCATACTCTCATGGCAGTCCCCACTTGTCTAGGAGGATAGTAGCACCTCCATGTATAAGCATGGGGCAACCTGGGATTTCCTTCATACAGTCTCCCTTCCCAGAGCTCATACTTACTTAAGCTGGTGGTTTTTTGTCTCCTGGCTGGCTCACCAAATGTCACAGTCCAGACCCAACTCTTCTAGAGTATGGCACTGAACAGCTCCGACACACACAAAAACACAATAGGCATGGGGTCAAACAAGAGTTTACTAGGATTTAAGAACAAGAGAGTGTCTCTGTTGGCAGAAGTGGAAATAGGGCCAGTTATAGCCAGTTATAGGGGCCCAAGACAAAGACAACAGGGCCTCATGATTCAAGGGACTGTATGATTAGAGTCAATATATGTGTAGAAGGATCTTTAGGGTACATTTAAGATAATAGGCCATATGATAACATCATTATTATATATGTTATAATAATGATAGGGTATATCTGTCATAATATACCCTAAAGATCCTCCCTATCAATATTAGGGACCAGGGCAGATAATCATCAAAGCAGTTTCAGAAAGTCTGTTTAATGTATAACTAGATAATTGGCTTGACCACTCCTTCCCCCTCTGGGGAGGCTGTTTTCATTTGGTCTCTGCTCTAGTCATGCAGGCTGCTAAGTGCTTAAGTGCTTTTTCCTAAATATGGATCCCCTGAGGGGTGCCCAACTAGAAATCTGGGTCTCACAATTACTTTACATTCTCTCTTCCTTTTGGCTACCTTATTTTTTAGATTTTGCCTTTACAGTCCAAGATTACTCAAGCCACAGTCCTTAACAGTATCACCAATATCCCCAAATCCTCCACCCCTACCCACCCCCCGCCCACAACAGAATTTTAAAATTACAATGATGAGCATTTGGAGCCATTATTGAGAGACTAGAATTTAACAATGGAATCTCAGAAAACATTCTAGAGAATTATTTCCTTTCCTTTCTTTCCCCAAAAGATAGCTAAATAAATAAATAAAAAGCCAGCCTACTAACTGGACCAGCATTCTTTCATAGAGATTTGAAAGAGCTGAGTCTGTGTGTTCTCTCACTGCACAAAACAACTTGGGGACAGACCACCTTTGCAACGTCAGGTGGTCAAAGAAATTAGCAAGAAGAAAAGCAGCTCAGGAGAAGCAAAGCAGAGACAAGGATTTTAGGAACTGGGGGAATATAGCACCCTGTGACAAAAGAGAATAACAAGATTGGGAAATTGAGCTTGCTATCTTGTTGACGAATATAGCAAATGAGGAAGGAGATTAACATAAAGGCTCTGAGTCTAATGGTTTAGGATCTTATGGAATATGGAGAAGGCAAGAGGGGCAAAAATGGGAGAAGTTTGAGGGACAGGAGAGAAAACCCCTGTATTTATTAGAGATTTTCTGTTGGCTGATATATATCCTGATTTATTTATGCTCATCAGCCCTCTGAGAGGGTCAGCGCAGAACTGTGGGTTTGGTGAACTGTACTCTGTATATAAGTATCAGCTATACTCTTCACAAGTCCCAAGCATCTGAAAATCCCAAGATTTTCTGTGGTGAACAGCCACAGGCCTTAGAAAAATGCTTTAATTTCTATATCCTAACCTCTGTGTGTCAAAACCTCAACCCTCAGTCTGGCCTTTAATGATAAGCCCTTTTGATATATCAAATGTTTATTCATTTATATTAATGTTTTTTCTTTTTAAGTTGATGTCAGTGAATTTGGATATAATTATTATGCAACATAATTTAGCATAAATATCCCTGGAAAATCAACAAATGTTTCCTCACATCTCTGTTTACAGAGATGTTTTCAACACAACTGTATTATCAACTCTGAGGTCAGAACCCTTTTTTTTTTATCTTCTTCTCTTAAATCCATACACATATTTGGATTAAGCTGAGAAAATAATGAGTACCTAATAAGTATGTTCCCACTGATATTCAAAGAACTAATCCTACTGTCCTCATTAGGACATCAGAGGAATCATTAAAACATTGCTTTCTCTACAAGCAATGTTGAATACTCAATACCTTTTATACCATATTTTCCTTGTCTAATTTGAGGAACACTTATCATGATGTGCAGGGCATGTGCAGAAGCCTTCCTTTTAGCTAGTGGGCAGAAATACATCAAAGAAGCCATGTCCACATCATCACTCAAAATAGGTCAATGAGTCAAAATTGTAGAAGTTGTTATATAGACTGAGCCAATGCCTGTTAAAGCAAAGGCTTGATTTTCTCAGCCTTTCAATTTCTGAAATTGATCAAAGTGCAGTTTTCAACCTAAATGCCTCAGAAGTTTCTTCCATCAATAAAACAATTGCTTTATTGTCTATTTATTGCTTGTGTTAGTCTGGGTTCTCCAGGAAAACAGAATCAAGAAGATGAATATGTGTGTGTGCATGTGTAAATATCATCCTATAATAATTCAGATTTAATATAGGAATTGGCTCATGCTTCTGGAAGGATGGGCAAGTCTGAATTCTGTGGAGCAGGCCACAAGTTTGTGATAGTTTCGATGAATTCCCCAGGAAAAGCTGGCTATCTGAAGGAGAGATGGAAATTCTTATTCCACACTGCTGAAATCATCAGTTCTCTCTTTAAGGCCTTCAACAGAGTGGATGAGACTTTTCTCATTGACGAAGGCAGTCTCTTGCTGATTTTAGATGTCATCAGTCATAGATGCAATCAGCTGGCTAATGATTTAAATCCATCTAATATCCTCACAATAACAATCAGGTCAAGTGCTTGATCAAATAATTGCACACCATAACCTAGCTAAGTTGACCCATGAACTTAGCCATTACATTCATCAAGCATATATTAATTAAAGTCATTCTCATATGACAGGCTCTGAGCAAATAAGCCATGGCCACCAGCATCATGGAGTTAGAGAAGACAGAGAATTAACCAGGCTACTTCAGGACAACATGATTAGAATAGCATCGGGAGAAAGCAGAAAACAATGGATGCACTTGGAGGGTACCAGCCAGTAGAGGAGAATGGTGGATGCTGGTGAGGAAGACATCACAAGTCCCTGTCACGTATCACCTTCACACTGCCACTAGTCTTCTTGAAAGTATTTTGGTACTTCATCTGGCTTTGGAAATAAGTACTAAAATCATTTTTGGAGGTCACAGCTGGAAGAAGCTGGCAACAGGTCTTCGGTCTGGAGCAAGGTAGGATCTCACAGCATATCTTTCCTTTTCCTTTATCAAAAGGCTACATAAAAGAGCAATTACAAAATAGTCTTATAAATCAGATGTCCTGATGTCTCCTTTTGATAATCCATGTGAAATCCAATTGAAATATAGTTTGATTCTTTTGTCCTCTTGCCTCCAATTATAAATCAAAAGATTAATTGCCTTAAACTTTATCTAAGTTAACAGAAGAGGCCATGAAAAAAAACTTTGTCTTTCCACAGATCCCTTTATTTACTATCTTTAGGGGACCTTCTTTCTTCCCTCCATTCCCCTGAATACATGAAGAACAAGAGACTTGTTAAGGTCCCTCAGAGATTAAAATCTCCTTTGGCCAGTGAATTACGAAGAATGAACATTGAAATAAGGATGTGCTGTAGATCACTTGAGCTGTGGCATTAAAGAGAAAGGTTAACTTTTAAAAAGAATGTGTGGAATTAAAAAAAGAAAAAGAAAAAAGGATTTCGGATTTTCCAGACAAATAACATACCAGGCAGATAACAGGTATTTCTCAGAAAATAGGCATGGAGTTAATAATCAAAGCTTGCATTTGAACTTTTAACAGTCTCTGTTATGGTTTGATTTCACTTTTATGACTATGGTAAAATCAGAGGTTTATAATACAGAATATAGGAGACCTAGAGAAACACAGAAGCTAGAGATGGGTGAATGGTTAACTAATGAGATTGAACTTAAATGTAAGGGAATAGACAGAAGTAAAGGCAGTTATTAGTGGGTTTATAAGCAATATTTACATATTGAAGGTGAACATGATTGAAAGAGGTTGTATAGACCCATGTGTACCCCTAATTATATATATATGTATAGATAGATAGATTTAGACAGAAGATAAATAGATAGATAAATAGATACAGTCTTTGTTGACACACTCTCTTAATCTCAAACCACTCTAATGGACCCAAAGGCAGTATTAAATAATATTAAAAATTGACTGTATATGCCTTCGTTTCCACATCTCTAGACAAGCATTCCTGAGAAGAATTTACAGTTCAGATGAAGTCAAGGAGAAAGGGAAGTTATTTTGCAATAACAATTTGCTAATGCGTTTTGGAAAACATCATCACAATATTAAAATCAACCAAACCTAAAGTAAAAACTTAATTTTCCCAGAGAAGCATTGGTTACTCTTTGGGCTTATGGGAAAAGAAACCTCTAGTTCCAATGAACCACATATAGAGTCTGACCAAGACTGACCCTCCATACAGCATTCTCTAGGCACACAAAACATAGCATGAAAAACATATTCACAAGCATACCAATGCTTCCCTACTCCTACAGTAAAAAGGTAAAATAATATTGTAAATAGGTGTTAGTTTCCCCCTCTCTAGATTATTGCTGGATTTTATCACAGCCTTCAGTAAACACATGTGCTCAATATCTGCTTATGTTTTCAAGGTCTGGAGGCCCTTTAAAAAAGTCACTCACATGCTTGTCCACATGAAGGTGGCTTTCACGTTAGTTACGGTAAATAACATCTAAGTATTGTACAGTCCTTCAGAATGGTCATTGAGAAAGGACTGCCATGGTTGTTTGTAGCAGATACAACTTACTATAATTTCAGAAATCATGAATAATTTCCTGTCCTGATCAGTATCTGAAGTCACACTTTACTATTTGGCATGTGACTCAATGCTACAGCCTAGTTAATTAAACCTTCTGAAGTCCCAGTTTTCTTACCTGAAAGTTGGTAGCCATACAAATATTTTATCTCTACCCACTTTAACCTTCTAGGATATATATATATATGCGGGGCTTATATAATAAAACCACAGAGGGGTCAATTAAAGATTCCAGTCTTTACAATATTTCACCTGAGTATTTTTCCAATAGACCAGGAAAGCCACCACCCTAGCTATCATTTGCCTTACCTACTGATTTTGGTGAAATTGGAGACAGAAATTGAACACGTTTTATAGTGGTAGCAACCTTCAGCCTCACCTTAGTGTTGACAGATATTTTAGAAATGCATTCTTTAACTTTTTAGGAAACTCCTTACACTTGAGCTCCTGCTGACAGGTTAAAATCGAACATTGTTCTCTGTTTGCAATTTAGGTAACAGGTAAAATCACTTTCTTTGTGCTATCAGGTATAATTCATCTTCATCACTCTACAAAACACTCTATATTTAAACAGTCTGCAGTATGACTATGAGGGAAACAAGCAGAAGGGCAAGACAAAACTGATCATAGGAAAGATTGTCACTTTGCCTTCAAAAACATGCAGTGGTAGAGTGCCTGTGAAATGAAAAATATAAATGGTCTAAAAATAAGCAAGCAGTATCTATCATGCTAAGGCTTTATCATACAGCTCAGAGCAGTCTAAATGTAAAATCAATGCTATTTTTGCAATGAGGGAAAAAGTTCTTGAAGATGCTGATGAAAGAAGCAAACCTTCTATTTTGTTCCTAAGTCTCTGAAGTGTCACCTTGATGAAAGCTAAAGGAGCAAGGTAAAATACAAGAATAACCAAAAAAAAAAAAAAACCATCTCCCTCTGTCTGCATTGGTCATTTGTGAAGAAAGGAAAGTGAAAAAAAAAACACCCAACATTGAAATGCACAGCAAAGATAAGCTAAATTCCAGTAAAATGGGAATGTGGAAATCCAAATCCACCTTGGATAAATGAGAGACTATTTTTCTATGAAACATGAGGTTATCAATTAGAGTAGAATTTTCTATTTTGTGATAGGTGGCCTAAAATATTGATTATGCCAGTTTCAGAAAACATCATAAGAATTCCTTAGAATTGCCAACAGGACTATATTGTGATACTATGCTGATCCTATAACTCAACAAGCATGTATTGAGCACCTGCTGTGTGCCAGGCACTGCACTAGCTGCTAGGAACACAAAGATATCACAGGGAAAGTCACTTCCTATGAAGAGCTAGCCATGAGTGGTGGGGAATGCTAAAGTCCAGCAAGCTGATATATAACTGTCCAAAAGAATCTCCCAAAACACTGGTTTCGAAATTTTCACCTGCATAAGAATCACTTGAGGCTGCTGGTATAAGGAAGAATCATAATTCAGAACATCTGGACTGGGGCCTGAGATTCTGTGATAGCTAACAAGTTTGGTTGGCACTAAATCACAATTGCCTTTAGCTCTTTCTACAACAAAAAACGGCATGGGACTCAGAGGGAGCATCTGATGGTGCTATGGGTGCCATCAAGGCAGTAGCGAAGGAGGTCTCTTGTGGCCTCTGGTTCTGTGCACCAGGTCACAGGCAGAGGATGGTGAATGGCCACTCTCCATTTCTTCTGAAGCTTAAGAGGGAATCTACTGAACAGCACAGACGTCATTTAGTCATTTAGCCTGTTGACTGGAATTCTTGCTAATGGCTGGAATAGGTTTTAAGGTAGATTTTAGAATTTTCTACCTAGAAAACTAAAGGATAAAAAGGGTATATGGATTTTTCATTTGTCTTAAAGACATGACATGGTGAATTGACTTTTCAAAGACCCAGTCTTTTCTGGGAGTCTATGAGAAAGGAAGTGTATGAAAATGAATTTCAATTCTGTTCAATACATCACTATTATAACCATAAAAAGAGCTAATCTTTGGTCAAATCAAGTTTGAAGATAGTTAGCATATCTAACCAAGGTTTAGGTTGTAAAGAGAGAAAAGTATGAAAGATTTTGATATCTTGGAAAAGGTACCAAGATAATAACTAAATATGAAACATCAGCTTTCTTAAGAAATGTTATTTAAATATTTTTAAATGACTGAATGAAAAAAAAAAGCCAAAGGAAATCCTTAATATTTTAGCCTTATAGCTTGAAGACTGAAGAGAATACGAATCTATTCCTGTCTGCAGCTATGGGTCCTTAGTCATTTTCTCATTATCCTCCATTGTCCTCTGTATCAAAATTTGTTCTCCAGAACAAGAAATCTATAAAAGACATTTCATAAATGCTTCATGATTTAATAAGCTTAGGGAATGCAGTATAACATACCATCTGTCTTGGGATTTTCCCAAGACATATTAGCATACTAAAATCAGTGAGGAGTTCTTCAATAAGGAAACTGTTCAATTTTATATAAACCCTGTTTTTCCCAGACTTAGCAGACGATAAATACTGGCCTTTTTTCCCATTCCGTCACTACGGGCCATACATTGATGAATAGGTCCACAATTTCTTAATCTGAATTTTGAAAGTTAAAAATCTTGAACAATAAAGTCTTTACTCAGTTCATTTGATGGTAAAACCTGACCTAAACTTAAGTGGTTTAAACTTAAACACACTACACACAGACACACAACGTTGTTTTCTATCATATGTCTGTTAAAACTATGTATCTAGAGGAGCAGGCTTCCCTAGTCAAATATCTAAAAGTTTGCTTTCTCCCTTAATATGCAGAATATCATTTTATTTGCAACTAAAAATGAGAGACATCCTCTGGTCTCTGTCTAGGCTGGAAATGATTCCAGTGCAGTAAATTCTACAAACGTAGTTGTATCAGACTATAGTGTAAAACATCAAATTGGACAAGGATTTATTGGGCATTCCTATCGGTCGTGTATGTGGGACGTATAAGAGAAGAATACAATAAACTTTGCTAACAAAAAATGATTATGTTTCAATTTAGTGGTTGACAATTCACACAGATGTCTGTTATATCCAATTATATACTGAGAAAGGGAGGCCAATATTAAAAGAAACTGTTAGTCTTTTTTTTTCCTCTTGCCTTAAATTTGAATTTCTGACATATCAACCTCATTTTTCAACACACTTTCTACTTCAAAGAAAAGGAAATCAATAGCACTGGATCATCACATCACCCTCATCCCAATGTTCACAATTCTGAACATTGATTTTATTTTTATTTTATTAATTTTGTATTGGTTAAATTTATGTTAGCATAAAAAAAGATTGGCAATGATCATGATACTAAATTGTAAAATTCTAGCTCACCTCTAACTCCATTTTTTACTGTTACACTTTAAGTTAAAGTCTCAATAGTCAAATCCAATGGAATAAGAATTTAATTTATTTAAACAGCAGGTTATAATCACTCAACAAAACTACTGAGATGCTGCTACCATAAGTTGATACATAACATCACAAACATTCATGAGGAGCTTTTGGTTTCCTGGATCACACATGGGACCAGACTCACATCCCCTTTTGACGCTCTTTCCTCTGCTCACCCTTGGAAAAGTGCATTTTCAAAAGTACATTAATTCAATAACTTAGTAACATGTTTAGTACTTGTGATTTTATCTATAGAATTTCTCCACTATTACCAAAATTTCAAAAGAAATATAACATCATGTGGATGTGTCTCAGATATAGTGGACTCTTCTGGGTCGACTAGATAATTGCACACTAAAACAGCTTCAAATTTTACTGTAACCTTGCAATAGTTTTTGTGTGAGTCTCTGTCACTTTCAGAATGAAAGGGGCATCCAATCTTCAGGCCCTTTTTTTTTTGTAATTCATTTTATTCTTTTCTGTTAGGTTGTTAGTTGTTTAATGATATTGCTTCTTTTCAGGTACTAAGAGTCTTGACATTTCTCTCTTAGATCATTCAGTGGTTTCCTCTAACAATGGTAAAAAGCTTTGACAGTCACATTTGAAAAGTGAGCAATCATAGATCTTAATGGGTTACACTTGGTTTCACATTTAGTTACAACACTGCTGCTGTTTACAGCTCCTTCTTTCCCCTTCCCCTTCCAGTGGGGGCTTGTGATGTTCTGCATGTGTAACTTAGCCCCGCCACCTTCCTGGGCAAATCAACATTCAAACCACAGTGTGGAGTTGACCATCAACCTCAGTTCACCAGCAGGTGGGGTCAAGGATTAGTTTCTCTCTGCAATGCATTTCATATCTGAGTTGCCTGGAGGTCTAGGCATCAGCAGACCCACTGATTTGCAATCTGTCCTAATCCACTGTTGCCTGCTTCTGAGATCCTAACATACTTCTCCCCTTAAGCCCTCCAGAAACCAAGCAGCATGAGATGCACTCTCTAGACTCAGGTTGGGACATGACACAGCCTAGTAAGACAAACAAACAAAAATATTTACAACATGTGAAAGAATTCCTGAGTACCTCGTGAAGAATATCTGCAGGTCAGGAGTAGGGTGGTGCCAGCAGACTAAAAGATGTCTATTTCAGTGGAAGCATCGATTGGACTTGATGACTACATTTTTCACATGAGAGTCTTGCTTAGTTGTCTTAGAGTCTCAGTGAGATCAAGAGCCTGTTCTCATAGAGCTTCTCCAAAAAAGTATAAATTCAAACAGACTATGAGAGAAAACATTGTGCAAGGCATAAAATATGATTTGTATCTCCTGCTCCTGAAAGTTTTCATGATTTCCAGAGCATTAAACTACTGATTAAATCTATACCCCTTCAGAATGGAAGTTGAAAATACTCATAGATTCACTCAAAGAAGCAAAAGGGAGGAAAAAACAATAAGGTCATATTTTCAAAAATCCAACTGTAGAAGATATTTGTCTTTATGTTTTGCTGATTAACATCCAGAGCCATTTCCTATGTTTGGCCTCCAACAAGTAGGTCTTAGAAAGAAACAAAGCCAGTGACAATAAGTAGCTGAAAATGCAGATATTTTCTCAGCCTCCCTTGCACCAGGACATGGGCTCATGCCTAGGCACCACAATCCAAGGCAATTTTCCCAGACATTGAATCAGAAGCTAGCATCATAAAGAAGAGAGGACTATTGAAACTTTCTTGGATAGTGTTGGGGATTGAATCACATATTACACACACACACACACACACAAAAACCACGTTCAATTCTTAACTCCTGGTCCTGTTGATGTGAACTCACTTGTAGAAAGAACCTTTCAGGATGTTATTAGTTCAGGTATGGGCTCATTTTTCAATAAGATCTTCAAATATCCTATTCAGAGAAGGCAAAATTGAATCAGGATGGGCATTAATCCATATGACTGGAATCCTTGTAAGGCAGAGTAAATAAGGAAGCTGTCAGTTAGAAGAAGCCAGACATCAGTAGAAGCCAGCAGTAGGAGGAACCATTGAGAGAGATTGCATGTGATGGATATTTCAGACTTTGGAGAAGGCATAGCCTTGCTGATGCCTTGATCTTGGACTTCTAGTCTCCAAAACTGTGAACCAATAAATTCCTATTCGTTAAGCCAACTCATTGTGTGGTATTTGTCATAGCAGCTCTGGAAAATTAAGACAGATGTCATTAGCAATAGCAGCAGCAAGAAAGAGTTCCAAGGGGCTAGTAGTCTAGGTCATGTTGAGAAATACACGCACTCTGAAATAAAGCGCAAGACACTCTCAGAGACCAATCTGTGTACCTCTATCACTAAAAAGAGCCACAACAATAGTGGGCCTCTTTGGATTTTAATGGCAGTCTGTATTACATTTCAGGTATGCCTTTATCTCCCATTTGCAGGATAATGAAAAAAAACTGAAAGATTTGCTTTGTTCCTGAGCAAGAAAATATTGTCCTATTAATTCAGTCTGCTAGCCTTTAAATTCACTGCTGTTCAAGGGGTCTATGACAAATAGGGATTCCTGTCTGCCATAGTTATAATCAACGAAGTAGCGGTAGAATCACAGTGAAGACCCTATGGTTAAGGATCAAAATCTGGTGCTCTTTGCAAAGTAAATATTTTCTTTCTGAGAAATCATTCTTTGATTAGTAATAATCTCATAGAAACTAAGTCCTTCACCATAGGATACAGGTGGTATGTGACTTGAGGTGCCCATCATGAACTTGTACTTTTCTGATTCTCTAACCATGAATTCAGATAAGCCCTTCAGTGTTCCATTGTCAAGGGAAACTATTATACATGGGTCTAGGTAAACAGACCCTGAATACACAAGATCCTTATTCTCAGCATGCCAACACCTTTTTCATTGCTATCCCTCCATTAATCCATACTAGGATTTCCTGGGGAGAATTCTCTATGTTATCTCTCTGTTATCAGATATATGAGGTATGAGGCTCAGGTAGAGATATGTCTGAATATCAGTAGAGAAGAAACTGCCAATGAGAAAAACTTTTAGAAATATATCTAATTGCCCACATTTATTTACCAGTATATAAAAAAATTGGCAGTGATGTTTAAGCTAGGGGCTAAGAACAAGTTTAAAAGTTTGGTGAAACAGTAGTTTGGGTAAGATCTTTGCGTGAATGGTCTCAAAGCTGTGAAAGTATTTATGTCCTAAATGAATTCTCACCAAAAAGACTCCCATAGCAGAGATATTTACAAATCTGGTACACAAGATGACCTGATTTTTGGAGACTAGTGAGAACCCCTCCCCAGGTAATCGAGTTTCTACAGTGGGCTCATTTAATTGGTCATGGTAGCTGGGATGGAGTCTATGCTTGGGCTCAATATCATAGGCTTCTCCTCACCAACAAAATCTGGTTACTGCCATTGCTGAGTAGTCAATTTTACTGCAGCCACAACAAACCCTGAACCTTTGCAGTAGTATTATATCCTGAGGGTCTACCAGTTACTAGCTGTTAGGTTGATTACATTAGACTTCTTTCATCAGGAGAAAGCAGCAATTTTCTTTATCAGAGCAAGTATATTTTCTGAATTTGTGTTTTCTTAGACTTCCCCCTATGCTTCTGCTATCACCATCATCTGAGGATTTCCTGAGGTCACTATTATAGTAGCCCATGCAATATTACTCCTGTTTAAGAAACTCATTTACACATAGTAAATAAAACTCATTTAAATAGTGAATGAAAGATGATTGATGCAAAAGCTCTTCCATTTACAAGACTTACCATATACCCATTTATCAGGGGTATAGTATAAGCTGTCTGTAATCAAAGATGGAAGGACCTATTTATTGAAGACTCATGTACAACACCACCCAAGAGGATATGCCATGGGAGTAGACAGTACGTACTCTGTTTGATAGAAAATGTGGTTTCTCCATTGCTAAAATATAGTGGTCCAGGACCAGTAGGTGAAAGTAGGGGTTGTTATCACTATTACTCTTAGTGTCATTAAGATAAGTATTTCTTATTCCAGATACTTGACTCTTTTGATTAAGAGGTTTTAGTATCCATGGGAGGAACTTTCACCAGGGGTTGCAAGTATGATTCTATTAAATTGAATTTGAGAAAACCACTTCCCCTGGTAAAGGGGTGATGGGTGAAAAAGATAAAAATGTTGGCTATTTGGATGATCCTGACTGTTTAGGGGAAATAGAGTGGCTGTAACCCAGTGGAAATATAGGAAGAATGAGATGGAAACTAAAAGGATCCTTTTAATACTTGCCTTTAGTGAAAAAAAAAAAATAGTCAACAACAGCAAACCCATATTGGTGCTTCATTAGCTCCTTAAGTTATGAAAGTATTTTTCTATGGGATGTGTTGTTGATAACTTTTCCATTTAGTCAATATATAACAGAAAATGATCATGAGAAAACCAGAAGACTGGGAATGTCCCATAGATCCTAAACTAGGAGTTGCATGTACCAATTGATGAGGATCTGGGTTTTCTCGTTTTGGGAAGGCGTTAACTGTGCTTTTGGTTGTCAAGGGTTTTTTGTAATATAATAGGAAGGAACTAGTGTTTTTAAATGAAAATATGTAAGAAGAGTATCTAAAGGGGGCTGACTTCAGTAAAAAGTTGTCATAATTTTGGACCACTATATATTTGAAATTTCTTATGTTTGGGTAGTTCTCTACTGTAGTCTTAGGGAGATTTAGGGCTTGTCTTCCACCATAGAAGGTAGAAGCACTACCCTGAGCTTTGAATTGAGAACTAAGGACACATAAGAGTGGACTGGGACAATGGCAATGAGACAGAATACTGTCCAGATCTGATGGTGTTGAAGGCACACCTCTAGCACTTAATATTCAATGAAGATAGCACAAGATTTTTGAGGTGATTTGGGGTATGTTCTAGACTGCATTTGAACCTGATTCTCCAGTCTACTTCATAAGTTTGTAAAACTACTCTATTATCTTTTCATTAATCTATTTTCTGCTTAAGTCAACAGGAGTCAGGTTCTGTTGACACACTAAAAGATTTATCTTGTCATTCTCCTGAGTCCAAGCAAGATTCTTTACAGTATGTGAAATAACAGATGAGTAATTTGCTTCCTGCTGTACTTTCTGCATAATATCTATTTTCTATCCCTTGGGACTTTAATATTACCAAAGACCTAACTCCCATGCTCTTTTCCCATTCTCTACCCAAAATGATAATTCTTTCCTTATGATTCTATTTCAATTGGAAAAGATTCATAGTGTTCTGTAACACTGAAGTAACATGTTTCATCAGAGTTTTGAGTTTGTTTTCTTTGCTCATGACAGATGTTGAACATATTTTATGTAAAGAATTATGTATCTCCCTGTCATATGCAAAATGTTATGAAAATATATCAGCTGTTGAAAAAAAGTGACATTTCTTAAAGAAATTAAAGTAACATCCAATTTCAGAGTAAACAGTGGGACTTAAGAGTGCAAAAATGAAATATCCAATTATTTAAATAAAACATTTATATATAGATTTTAATGTTTTTGTATATGTCATGATTAGTATTGGTATATTAAGTAAAAGTTGCAAATCAACATGCAACTGGGATGAAAATATAGCTTTTATACTAAAGTACATTTTCTAGATAACTAAAGGTTACCTCTTTACCAAGTTTTCTATCTTTGTTATGGGAAAACTCTTTCCAAAATACATTATACAATTTCCTGCCTTCCTAATAAAATTACATTACACAGAATGCAAACTTTTCTTTATGAAAAAGATCATTTTCATAAACATCAATTATTGAACCATGCTACAACACAGCGAGACCTGAAAGGGCTATTAAGATATAATAGCTATTTGATATATTAGATGTTTGATATTATAGCTGTTTACTAGAGGCTATTCAACTCCTATTTCACTTTAATGCCTTGAATTGGACATAAAACCCAAAACATGTGCCATAAGTCCCCTTATGATTGATTCTCTGCCTACATCTCCTGCCTCCTTCAAATCCCTCTTTCTTTTGTACTCCCTGCTCCAGTTCTCCAAGCTCCTTCACATTCCACAGGCCTCCTATTCTCTTACCTCTGCTGAAATCTTCTTCCCCACAGATTTCACCTGGCTACTCCTGCTCATTCTCCAGATTTCACCTTAAATATTATGTTCTCAGAAAGCCTTTACTTTGACTCCCACATTTAAATCAAGTTTTTTCCTACATTATCATCTCTCAGAACCCCCTTTCTATTTTTGGCAAGACTGCACCACAATTTGCAATGAGTTTTTGTTTATTGTCAGTCTCCCTCACTAGACTATAAGCTCCAGGAGGGTAAAAGCAGAGACAATCTTGAGCTTTTAGTCACTATACCCCAGAATGCAGTTCACAGCAGATAGTAAACTTTAAGCAAATGTTTATTGGATTAATGAATAAAATATCAAAAAAGAGTAGATTCCACATTTGTTCTAGAGTAAGAGAACATGGGTGGCCTTTTTGGCAAAAGCATTTAAAGTCTAAATACTTTGAAAAATTAATATCTGTGGAATACATTTCACTGAAAAAAAAAGACAAAAAAACATTTAAAATATAATTAGTGATCAATTACACAGTAGATATCCAGACATCAAGACCCCTTTTAATCTGTTTTCAATATGACAATATGTACTCAGTAGTATTTCTATACACTGGGAATGAGCAATGAAGGAGGAAAAAATGCATTTACAATATAGCAACTAAAATAATGAGATATTGAGGAATAAATTTAACCAACAATGTAAAGGACCTGTGCACAGAAAACAGCAAAACATTGCTAAAAGAAATCAAAAAAGACCTAAAAAATGGAAAGAGATTCCATGTTCATGGATTGGAAGACTAAATATCATTAAGATGTCAATTCTACCCAAATTGATTTACAGATTTAATACAATCTCCATAAAAATTACAATAGCGTACTTTGTAGAAATGGAAAAGCCAAATTATGAAATTATTTGGGAAGGGTATGGGTCTCCAAATAGTCAAACATCTGGAAAAAGAATGAAGTTGGAGGACTCACACTTCCTGACATAAAAACATATTACAAAGCTATGGTTAACACAGCATGGTACTGGCATAAAGATAGATATATTGACCAATAGAATTGAATTCAGAGTTTGGAAATAGACCCTCATTCTATGGCTAATTGATATGTGACAAGGATGCCAAGTCCACTCAACTAAGACAGAATAGTCTCTTCAATAAACAGTGCCAGGAGAACTGGATATCCATGTGCAAAAGAATGAAAGAGGACCTTTCTCTTATACCTTATGCAAAAATTAATTTGAATGATTATACAATGTAAATATGAAAGCCAAGACCATAAAGCTCCTACAAGAAAATGTAGGGAAGCATCTTCAAGATCCTGTGGTAAGCACTGGTTTTACACCCAAAATATAAGCAACAAAAGAAAAATGTGACCTCCCTAAAATTAAAAGCATTCATGTTTCAAAGGACTTTGTTAAGAAAATAAAAAGGCAGGCTAGTCGTTGGGAGAAAATATTTGAAAACCAATAAGGGTTTAATATCCAGAATAAGTAAAGAAATCCTACACCTCAACAATAAATAGACAAACAACCCAATTAAAAAATTGGCAAGAAACTTGAACAGACATTTTTCCAAAGAGGATATACAAATGGCTAAAAAGCACATGAAAAGATTCTCAACATCACAAAGAGATTTCATTTCATATCTACTAGAATGCCACTATTTAAAAAAACAAAAACTGCCATTGTTGGAGAGATATAGACAAATAGGAACACTTATTCACTGTTGGTAAGAACAGAAAATGGTGCAGCTGCTGTGGATGACACTTTGGCCATTTCTCAGAAAGCAAAGTATAGAATTGCCATAAAATCTGGCAATCCTGCTACTAGTTATATACCCAGAAGCACTGAAAGCAGGGACGGGAAAAGACATTTGCACACTGATGTTCATAGCAGCATTATTCTCAGTTTATGAAAGATGGAAGCAACCCAAGTGTCCATCAACAAATGAGGAGATAAAACAAAATGTAGTTTATACATATGATGGAATATTATTTGTCTTGTAAGAAGGAATGAAGTCAATGCATACAACAACATGGATGAACCCTGAAGACATTTTATTGAGTGAAATAACCCAGACACAAAAGGACAAGTATTGGATGTTCTCCCTAATATGAATTAATTATAATAAGCAAGCTCATAGAGTTAGAATCTAAAATATAGGTTGCCAAGAGGTAGAATGAAGGTATAAAATAGGGAGCTGATGCTTAATTTGTGCAGATTTTTTAAAAAATATTTTTATTGACAAATCTTCATACATATACAGTCCATATATAGTGTACAATCAATGGTTCACAATAACATGACATAGTTATGTATTCATCACCATGATTAGAACATTTGCATCACTCAAGAAAAAGAAATGAAAAGTGAAAAGGAAAAATGCATATATCCCATACCCTTTACCCCTCCCTCTCATTGACCACTAATATTTCAATCTACTGAATTTATTTTAGCCTTTATCCCTCTTATTATTTATTTAGTTTTTTTTATCCATATTTTTCTACTCATCCTTCCATACCCTGGATAAAAGGATTATCAGTCACAAGGTTTTCACAATCACACAGTCAAGTTGTAAAAGTTATATTGTTATATAATTATCTCAAAAATCAAGGTTACTGGGACACAGCTCAACAGTTTCAGGTACTTCCTTCTAGGCACTCCAATACTTCATAAACTAAAAATGGATATCTATATAATGCATAAGAATAATCTCCAGGATAACCTCTTGACTCTGTTTGAAATCCCTCAGCCACTGAATCTTTATTGTGTCTCATAACATATGAAAATCTTAACCACCAAAAATGGATATCTTAGTTAGCTTATCCATAGGCATATTTAAATAAAATACTGAAGGGTGGGCCACAGTAGCTCAGCAGGCAGACTTCATTTTAAACTCTGTGCTTATACAATATGTTTCATAAACCAATTTAAAATTATAGTAAACAAGGAAAAATCTACAAATACAGATATCAGAGTTAAATTCTAAATATTAAACACTATCTTAAATACCATTTGATTAAATACCAAAACTGTGCACATTCTGTAAATATCAAGTCGAAAAATATTACAAGTATCAGTTTTGCTATGGTAATGACCTATGTTACTGAACATTTTCAAGTTTTTTTTACTTCAGGAGTCTATTTTATCTAATATTTCTATAGCTGTCTACAGTTTTTATTTGTCAGGTATATTCTTTTCCCTCTCACTTTTTATCCTTTAAGTTACCCTTGCTAATAATCTTCAATTCTGCACCCTCCTCCAGACAGCCCTCTCTTTCTTTCAGTCACCAGAGCTCCCTGAAAAAATTTCTAGTAGGGCAGGTCTCTTGTTGGCAAACTCTCATAGCCATCATTTAATCTATAAAGATTTTAATTTCTCCCTTATTTTTCAGCACTACTTGTCAGGATAAAGAATTTGGGGCTGTAAGTCTTTCTTGTTCAAAATCTTAAATATACCATACTACTGCCTTCTCCCCTTCATAGTGCCTGTTGAGTAGTCTGAGCTCTGAGCTCAGTCTTACATGTTTTCCTTTGTATGTAGTTAATACTGTTTCTCTTGCTGCTTTCATGATTTTTTTTGCTTCTGTTCAAGATTTGACATTCTGATGTCAAATCTAATAAGTAATATCTTGGAGTAAGCCTATTTAGATTTACTCTATTTCGGGTTCATTAGGTATTTTTGTTTTTTTTTTTTTTTTGGATGTATATATCTTTTATAAGGGTTGGGAAATTTTCCCCATTATATCTTCAACTAGCATTCCTATCCCTTTACTCTTCTTTTCTCCTTTGGGACATGAATAACTCTTATACTTGTACACTTTGTGGTATCTATCATTTCCCTGGGATCAAGGTTCATTCTTTTCCATTTTTCTTATCATTTACTCTTTGGAATGTTCAAGTTCAATTGCTCTGTCTTCTAATTCACGTATTCTTTCTTCTACCTCTCTAAGTACACTGTTATGAGTCTCCAAAATACTTTTATTTGATCTACAGTATCTTTCATCTCTGAGATATCTGCTATTTCCTATTTATTCTTTTGAACTTTTCTTTGTGCTCCTCCAGTGTGTTATTGATACACTTCATGTTGATTGAACAACCTTAATTAGGTGTTCCAAATTCTGTGTCCTCTCAAGTAATTTACTTTGGTTATTTAACTGAAACATATCTACCTGGTTCTTCACATACTTTATGATATTCTGTTGAAGAGGAGCATTTTAATGTCTTAATAAGGTCATTTTGCAGGTTTATTTCCTTCCCTCATCTAAGATTTTGAATCTACTTTTATTAGTTTTAAAGATCCCCTTTTGGATTTGGTTTGTCTGTCTTTCCCCTTGAAACCAAGTCCCTAATCTCAAGGGGGGATTGCAGTTCTACTTAGGGCTTTCTTTAAGGCTAGGCAGAGAGGCAATTTGTCAGACTGCACTTTCTGCTTCTTCCCAGCAAATGGTGCTCTTGAGTCTTCTCATCCACTTAGGCCCACTGCAGATGCAATGTATAGCAAGCAGATAGTCATGACACTCACCTCAGCTGGCTTCCTCAGCCTCACCTCTCCGTCCACACACACCTGCAGTCTTCAGGTCTCTGTGGGAGAAGGGGAGTGATATCAGGACCTAAACATGTCTCTTTCTCCTGTCAGGTGCCCACAGCAGCATGTCACAGGGGCAAGGAGTAGGTATTATATCTTGGCTAAGTGGAGTATGTGCACAAGAAAAGCACATCTATTATCTTTCATGTTCACCATAGGAACTTCCAGCTACAGAGCCAAAGGGAAAATCTTCCCAAGCCAACTGCAGGGACAGGCAGAGTCAATGACCAAGTACATTCACCCCCTTCTCTCCATTCCAATTTCTGCAGTTTTTCTCTGAGGACCTCCCTATGTAGGGTAGAAGACCCTCTATAATCACTTACACTGTGGAACCACTGTCCCAGTTATTTTTCTATTGCATATCTCATTGTTGTATGAAGCCAGAGTGAACTGAGCCTTGCTTATTCTGCCATCTTGCTGGCAGCCAATGTTCTAAAATTGATTGTGGTGATAAATGTACAACTCTGTGATAAATACTGAAAGTCGTTGACTGTACCCTTGGGATGGACTATATAATGTGTGAATGGATCTCAATAGAACTGCTTTAAAAAAAAGAAAAAGAAAGAATAATATTGTTGGTAAGGATTATAAACTATTCAGTGAAACAAAAATCTTGAGTCCATACTGATATAAATAAATGAAGAAAGAAAGAAAGAAAGAGAAAATGGAAAATGCTTCTTTGCAATATAATGCCAACAAATGAATAGAGAAGACATGATGAAGTTAAAATATCATTAATGAATGATAAAATTAGTAGGTGAAAGGTTGGTAAGATTAGATATTTAGATAGCCTTGAGGTACATCACCTCAAATTATTTCTTAATTACAAAAGGAAAACTAGTAACTTGACAATAGGAACCTGAAAGACACCACCTTAATCAAAGATTCTAAAGCTAAAATCAGCAATATTAAGACACACAGACATCATGTGACTATTGATATGATATACTTAGAAGAACACAGTGTCCTTTCACTGGCATTCCTGCCAAAAATGTGTTGTCTGCATCTCATAAGAAAAATATCAGAAAAAATAATTGCAGGACATTCTAATAACTGGTTGGAACTCTTCAAAAATATCAAGGTCAAGAAACAAAAAGAAAATTTGAGGAATTATTCCATATAATAGGAGACTAAAGAGATATGAAAAGTAAATGCAATATTGAATTCTGGATTAGATCTTGAACAAGGAAAAATAACCATAAAGTATATTAATAAGCCAAATGATAGCATTTGGATATGGGGCATGTATAATAGTACTATATCAGTGTTAAATTTCCTGATTTCAATAACTATTGTGGGTGTGCAAAAGAATGTCCTTGTCTTAGAAATTACACACTTAAGAATTAGCAGTAAAAGTAAAGGATGTCTGGGTGCATGGGTGGTTCAGTGATAGAATGTTCATCTTACAAGCAGGAGACCTGGGTTTGATTCCCAGATCATGCACACAAAAAGAAAAAAAATGTAAATGATGTCTTTCACTTATTTACTTTTGCAAAAATCTGATTTGTAAATTTTAGATGTGGTTGCTATTCATTCAGAGATTACTTACTGAGCACCTACTGTGTGACAGAAATTTTGTCTTTATGCTTATTCTTTAGAATTGTCCATAAACAAGCAGATGGTTCCTCAGTTACAGGGTGGGCTGGGAAGCATTAGCTCAGGTTACTTTGGCATTTTCTAAACTCTCTGAATGTTCTTGTTTTTATGATTGTGAAAAGTAACATATACAAAAAAGCCTAAATTTCAGAACCCCCCACAACAATTAGTTGTAGAACAGATTTCAGAGTTTGGTATGAGTTATAATTCCACAAATTTAGGTTTTTACCTCTAGTTGCTCCAAGACACTGGAGACTAAAAGAAATATTAATGATTCAGCAATCATACTCATTTGTTAAATACTGTCTTCTCTGTATAGCTCCATCTTTTCCTTTGATCTTTCTCCCAATTCTTAGGGGTATTTGGGCTATTCTCATTCCAACTTTTTCATGTTGGAAAGTGTTGTCAATAACATGGGATAGGGAAATGGAACTAGTTGATGTTCTGCAGAGGCTGGCCCCTTTAGGTTTCAGGACTTATCTGGCCTAAGAACCCATTTGGATGTTTTAAGTTTTGGAAAGTAATCATAGTGCATGGAACCTTTTAGAATCTCAGATTAAACTCTCTCAGTCACTGATACTTGCTGATTTGAAAATATTATGTACCACAGAAAAGCCATGCTTTAATCCTGATCCAATCTTGTGGGAGCAGCTGTTTTTTTTAATCTTAATTCTGCACCAAAGGGCAGAACATTTTGATTGTATTATCTCCACAAAGATGTAGCACACCCAGTTGTGGGTTTGACCTTTTGATTAAATGGAGATGTGACTCCGTCCATTTTAGGTGGATCTTGATAAGTTTACTGGAATCCTTTAAATGAGGAAGCATTTTAGAGAGAGCCAGAAATGACAGATCCAACAGAAACTTCAGAGCAGAGCTGACACAGATGTCAACATTGGAGAACAGAGACACAGAAGTTTGGAGATGTTTGGAGACCAGCAAACATCACCATGTGATATTAAGCAAGCCAAAACCTGCAGAGAGTCAAGGGAAGCCAAGAAATGAAAGCTAGCCCCAGAGAAGCAAAGTGATGAACACCCACAGGAACAGAGGTTGAAAGCAATGAAGCCCAGGAGCAAGGGACCAGAAGATGCCAGCCATGTGACTACCCAGGTAACAGGTATTCCTGACCCATTTACCTTCCTTGAGGTAAGGTATTTGTTCCCTGATGCCTTAGTTTGGACATTTTTATAGGCTTAGAACTGTAAAGTTGTAACTTATTGAATTCCCCATTAAAAACCATTCCATTATTAAACCTTACCATCAGGGAATCCCTTGATACTGTGTCAAACTTTAGGGACACCCAAATCAATAGGCTATGCCCTCGATCCTGAGGCTTACTCTTGTGAAGCTTATGTAGGTACCAGAGAAGCTTCGACTACCTATAGGCATGCCTAAGAGTTACTTCTGGAGGACCTCTTTTGTCACTCAGATGCGGCCTCATTCTCTCTAAGCCCAACTCTGTAAGTGAAATCATTGCCCTCCCCCCTACATGGGACATGACATCCAGGGGTGAATGTCTCCCTAGTGACATGGGAGATGACTCCCAGGGATGAATCTGGCCCTGGCACTGTGGGATCAACAATTCCATCCTGACCAAAAGGGGGAAAAGAAATGTAACTAATTAAGTATCAGTGGCAGAGAGAGTTCAAATAGAGTCGAGAGGCTACTCTGGAGGTTACTCTTACGCAAACTTCAGTTAGACCTTGATACCTATCATAACCTGCCAACCCCCAACCAGGACCATTCCAGCCAAACCTAAAGAACACCTAGGGCAATATATAAGATTCCACAAGGGTTCCATGCACTTTCCAGATGCCTACAACTCCAGATGGGTCCCTGGTCCAGATAAGTCTTGAAACCTAGCCCAGCCTCTCTAGAACATTAGATAGTTCCATCTCCCTACCCCATATTAATGACAGACCCTTCCAATATGAAAAATTCAGAATTTCCATAGCCCAAACACCCCTAAAGAGAGGAATGGAAAGATCAAAGGTGATGGTGGAGTTATACAGAGAAGATAGGATTTAACAAATGAATATGAATGCTGAATCATTAATTGATATCGCTTTTAGTCTCCAGTATTTTAGAACAGCTAGAAGTAAAAACCTCAAATTGTGGAATTGTAACCTATGTCAAACTCTGAAATATGTTCTACAACGAATTGTGGTGCTGTGCTTTGAAATTTATAGCTTTTTTGTAAGTATGTTATTTTTCACAAAAAAGAAGGAAAAAATGTTGATTGTGATGATAAAAGCATGTTTAAGCCCACTAGCCTCCTATATTCTCGAGCAGCTAGAAGGAAAAATATGAGAGGATCATATGGTAGCCTATGACAAACTCTGGGATCTGTCTTGTAACTACTTGCTGAAAAGTGCTTTGAAAATAATTGATTTTTTTATTTCTTTGCTTTGTATATGTGTTATACTATACAATAAAGTTAAAAAAAAGAACATTCCAGTTATGGTATGTCGCATTCTGCAGCTTACAAACTAATATAGATACCTTATTTGTTACAATTCTTTCCCGCCTTTTGGTCAGGAAGCCATTGTCAATCCCGTGGTGCCAGGGCAAGACTCATCTCTGGGAGTCATTTCTGTGTTGCCAGGGAGACTTTCACCCTTGGCTGTCACATTCCACATAAGGAGGAGGGTAATGATTTCACTTGCAGAGTTGGGCTTAGAGAGAGAGGTCCTCTAGAAGTAACTCTACAGCATAACCATAGGCTAAGATTTTCCACTACATAACTAAGCTTCTCAAGAGCAAGCTTCAAGATCAAGGGCTTGGCCTATTGACTTAGGAGTTCCTAATATTTGAGTCAGTATATAGCATTTCCTTGGTGGTAAAGTTTAATAGTTCCTTATTTTTGTCCCCATCATCCATCAAGGGACTTTGTCAATACTTTTTAAATATATGCTCAACATACTTCGGGATATATCCAGGTATTATGTTAAGTTGTACAGAATTATAAGCCCTGATCCCATTCTCTCACTTATTTATATTATATTATTTATATATTATATATATATATGTAAAGTGAAAGAGAGAAGATGTCTGAAAACATAAAATATATTTTAAAAGTTACAAAAATATAGAAAAATACGCAAAGCAATGTTTAATTTTGTGCCTTGGAATATAATAGGTCATTTATATGGACATAAGGACAATAACATTATCTAAACTCCTCATTACATATAGAAAACTGTTCTTCTATTCGATTAGACTGAAGAAAATAGCAGAAATGCAAGGAAAAGAGTTGAAATTTAAAACTCAAAATGGTTTTGCCCGAAGTATTTAACCTGAAAATTTGGTGGTTGGGACATAAGGAAGGAACCCTTTCTGCTTAACCAGCTCAAGAGAAAGCTGAACAAACATAGGCCCAGATGAATAGAACTAATCCAACCACCCTTTCCCCCACTGCCAATTCCTCATTCCATTGCATGCTCCATCTCAGGTTACTTTTTGCTGCTCCTACCTAAGAATAAAACTCAGTGAGATTTTTTATCCAAGGGTTTGGGCCCATCACACTTAGCAATCTTCAGATTTATCTCCACCACTAAGCTCATGAGAGCAATGCCTGGAACTGGTATGCATTTACATGGTTTAGAATTATTCTTTTGTACAAGGTCAAGTTTCCATCTATGCTGAGTAAATGTACTCTCATACTCTCTAATTTGTGGCTCCTTCCTTCACTCATTATCAAAACTCCGTAAACCAAAGCTTTCAGGCTGAGTCTCTGCCTCATTATTTGACTGTCCTACAATTTCTCCTGACACAAGATTCCACATCTTCTATTTAGGACCATGATGAACCAAGTTTTGCTGCTGGCATCCTTACTATACAAATAATTGGATTCTCCTCCCATAGTTCCTGTCTTTGGGCAAATTCTTCAAGCTGGAAGGTCTTCCCTGGAACTATGATTGTGTGGCTCCCTGTCTCTTAGGAGCTTTTATTCTGAACATATTTATAACTCAGATTAGAGTATGGTACCTCTCTATGAGAAATTAGTATACCCCTGGAACCATCTGGAAACTTCCAGAATGACCTGGAACAAATACTTACAATTGTTAGTTTTGATAGGGGACCTTAGTAATAAAGATTCTTACTAGCTGCCTTGAACCTCCTACTGAAATCCCAGAAATTTCCCCCAGCAGCCTCCTCTGTGATATCAGGAAAAGCATGACATTATGAATCAAGATGGTACATTCTGGAAACCTCCAGTAATACTCAGTAGTGAAGAGCATGTGCGAAAAAATGGCAGAGGAGGCATTAATATCAAGCATGAACTAGATCATAAATGCATTTGTGTCTAAGTTAAGGAATTTGATCATTGTCATGAAAACTCCGGCACACTTTGAAGCAGGGGAGTGATATATCAGATTTCCATTTTTGGAAAACCATTTTGGCAATGATGTGGAATCTAAATCTGAAAGGAGCCAGACCTAGAGGATGAAGACCAGCGTGAATGTTGTAGCAGTCAACTTTTGCATTTGCAACCAACAACCCTCATATCTCTGCAGCTTATAAAAACAAATTTTTATTTATCCCAAATAGGTCTGTGGATTGGCTGAGGCTTTCCTAGGCTCAGTTGATTTTATTTGGATTCAGCTGAGCTTACCTTGGCTCCATGTTGCAAGTTGGGTTTAGGTCTGTTGCACACGTTTCCTATTCTGGAACCCAAGACACAAGAGCAGCTGCTACTTGGAGCTTCCTCTTTTCTTCACAGAGAGCAGAAACATAAGAGGCCTGGCCAAACCAAAATAGTATATTTACAGGGCTTGCTGGATTATGACATATGTCATATCTGCTTTAATTCCATTTTAACAAAGCAAGTCACATCACCAAGTCCAAAACCTATAGAGTAGGGAGGTACACTTTATCTGATAAAAAATACTGCAAAGTTCTCAGGAAAAGAAAATCTTGTCATATAGTATAGAAATGGGATAATTGGGAATAATAATCCACTTTAACACAAAAGTTATTGCAGCAACACAACTGAGACACAACAATAAGGTAGGTAAGACAATATTAGAAGGAACAGAGAAAAATCCAGATGTGTTATAAAGACTGAGTATTTAGAACTTATTGAAGCTTGAAAACCTGCCATAGGAAGAAGAGAGGGGAATTAGAGTTAACCCTAGATTTTGGTATAGAATAGTACCCTTGCACATAATCTACTTTTGCCAGTACACTTGCCTGCCAGTAAGTATACCAGGGAATCCAAAGTTCCTTCTATTCTCCTCCAAGGTTCAAAGTCCTTCCAGTGATACACACAGAAATCTCTGATTATTTTCAAGTGTCTTGATGAGGAGGCCAGTCAAATTTGGTCCTTGTTAATGACTGTAGTGTAGAGGGTCTGACTACCGAGTAGTTGTTGGCTTCCTTAGTTCACAGCCTCACCACAGGACATAAACTGACACCATCAAGAATATGCCAGGATTTGTTTCAGCACTAGCTATGCCACAAGTTCAGAACAACTGTCCAATAATCTATACAAGAAATCTTGACAACTATAGTAGCCATATGTTCTGGGTAAATGAGTCTTTGGGGCTAGACCATCATACTCTGCTCAGTAATCACAATATTGTCTTGTATTATGACAAAGACAAAATGGTCAGAGCTCTTCATATTACAGCTCTTTCAATTTTTTTTTTTAATTTGCATATGGGCAGGAGGCACCAGGGATCGAACTCCAGACCTCCAGCACAGCAGGTCAGAGCTCTGCCTGCTGAGCCACGGCAGCCGCCCTTTTTTTTTTTTTTAGCTCTTTCAATTTTTTACCAACCTTTTGCACACTCTGCTTACTATGCCACCAGACAGGAAATGTATGGGTTTCAACTTCAGTGGCCTTGTGGCTAGTGGTGCTGTTGAATGCTGCAGGGTTGTATATCCTAAGACTAAAACGTTACCCATGGATGGTGAAACTGTAACATTCATCATTAAAAGTATCCTGAAGGTCACTTTCAAGTATTGTGGTAAAGATTGAGGTTTAACCATTTTTTCTTTTATTCCGTCTGGATTATGAGCATAAACAGTCTTTCCCTACAACCAGGTTAGTGATGAATTCATGATGCTTTCTTCTCATACTTGTGTGGTTTCATATTTTACATTTAGATTCCACAATTGGAAGTATCCATGGAAACTAATGTTTTTATTAAATGAAAATAGATTAGATACATACATTTATTATAGATGTAAATAATAGATTATTAGATATAATAGATACAAAAATAAATATTAAATGTGTCTGAAGGGGTCTAAAATGATTATACCACAGTAGAAACGAGCAAATCTTTTTGTCTTGTCTATAACAAGGTTAGAACAAGAAGATTACAAAACAAGTATGAAATATCTTGGTATACCAGAAACATGCTCAAACAAACATAAGGTCATTCTAAAAGGATATCAGAGCCAGTCTGAAGGATTTCCACTTGCCAAATCTGAGATCATTTGGATGTCAAAAATATACTAATAAAGTATTAAAACCCATTGAATAGGAGTTCCAGTCATCAAGATGGTGGAGTGAGCCACTCCAGGAATACACCAATAGAGGCTTTAAGTAATAAACAAGAATGGGCAGAACTCTCTTTCTCAAAGCTGCAAAAATAGTTAAAGGTTGGAGTAACAAGGCAAGTGCTAGGTCAAGAAAAAGGCAAGTTCAAAGTTGCAGGAAAATCTGATAAGGCCCCATTCTTTCAACAGTTGCATGAAGCTCCCAGTGTACTTTACTGGTCCTGGTTCTAGAGGGAGTAGAGTAACTCATGCACATACAGGATGCATATTTGTCTGTGTCAGTCCATGTGGTGGCAGCCTAAAGGACTAAACCAGGACACTCACTGAAGGCTCACCAGCCAAGAACTTGCCCTGCTTGTAGAAAACAGCTCACAGCTCCTCTAAAGAATACTGCAGAAGAACAGTCAAATCACAGTTGCCTGGGACAAAGATATTCTGGCTGTGAAACATACTTTGCAGTGTCTGGGATGATAAGGAAATATTCAGATCTGTACAAATAGGGGAATTCCTCGGGCCATGTGTGCAAGCCGAGGACATGATGCATGTGCAGAAAATACCTGGAAGGACCCTATGCTTTTGCCATGAGTTTTTTTCTAAATTTATTAAGACAGCTAAATTCTAAATAAAAGCACTTACATAGGTCAGTCTGCAAAGACTGAGAAATGTGTTATTTTTACAATTCCCCTTCCTTCCTTCCTTCCTTCCTTCTTTCTTTTTTGTTAGTTCATAGCATTCTAGGAAATATTAGTCACTACATTGGCTAGATACAAACTTAAGGACCAGATGTCTTAATGTCTATATTTCAGAGATAATATAGTGTTTTAGTTTGCTAATGCTGCCAGAATGTAATATACCAGAAATGGGTTGACTTTTATAAAGGGTATTTATTAAGTAATAAGTTTTTATAGTTCTAAGGCCATAAAAGTGTCCAAACTTAAGACATCAAAAGACAGACACCTTTACTCAAGAAAGGCCAATGGCATCTGGAACCTCTGTCTGCTGAGAAGGCATGTTGCTGGTGTCTGCTGGTCCTTTGGCTTCTGGTTTCAAACAGCCAGGGGCAATTTCTTCCTGCATTTCCAAACATTTCTCTCGGGGTCAGCTCTGAAGATTTGTCCAAAATGGTTCCCTCTTAAAGTTTGCCACTAAGTGAATCAAGACCCACCTTGAATGGGAAGAGATACATCTCCATGAAAATCATCTAATCAAAGGTCCCACTCACAACTGGGTGGGTCATGTCTCCATGGAAACAACTTAGTCAAAAATATTCCACCCAAACAATAGGTCTACCTCTACAAGATTGGATTAGGATAAAATATATGACTTTTCTGGGATAATAACAGTTTCAAACCAGCACACATTAAAATATTCAAATGTCCCAAAAGGCTAGAAACATACGAAGGAAAAAGGAAATAATGACTTATGCAAAGGAGCAGAATAAAAAATTAGAAACCATCAATGAGGAAGACCAGAGCCTGGAATTCCAGACAAAGACTTTTTTAAAATATCCTAACTATGCTCAAAGAGCTAAAAGAAATAATGAGCAGAGAACTTAAGGAAATCAGGAAAACAATAGATCAAGACAAAAAAAAAAAAGAATGTCAATAAGAGATAGAAATCATGAAAAGGAACCAAACAGAGCTGAAGATTACAGTAACAGTAAGAAAAAAATTCCTAGAAGAGTTCAATTGCAGAATGGAGCTGGCAGAAGAAAGAGTAAGTTAATTTGAAGAGAAGGTAATTGAAACTATTCAATCTGAGGTGCAGAAAGAAAAAAAAAAATGAAGAAAAGTGAACCAATCCTAAAAGACCTGTCTCAGAAGGAAAAGAGAAAGAGGCAGATGGACTATTCAAAGAAATAATGGCTGAAAACATCCCAATTTTAATGAAAGACATGATATACACATCCAAGATGCTCAACAAACACTAAAACAAGATAAACCTAAATTGATCAACAAAGACATATAATTATCAAACTGTCAAGTGCCAAAAATAAAGAGAGAATTTTGAAAACCAAAAAAGAGAAGCAACATGTCATGTACAAGGGAGTATCAATAAGACTATATGCCAATTTCATCCACAGGAAACCATGGAGACAAGAAGGCAGTTGGATGACATACTGAAAGTGCTGAAAGGAAAAAAATGTCAACCACGAATCCTATATCCAGAAAAACTGTCTTTTAAAAATGAAGGAGAAATAAAAATATTCCCAGATAGACAAAAGCTGAGGGTGATTGTCATCACTAGACTGGCCATTTAAAAAATGCTAAAGAGAATTCTTTAGATTTAAAGAATAGGACACCAGACAAAAGACTGAAGTTGCATGAAGATATAAAGATCTCCAGTAAAGATAATGACATGGGTAAACATAAATGCCTGTACCATCGTATGGTTTGTTTGAAACCTTGTTGTTTACTTCCTACAGGATCTAAAATGCAAATACATAAAAAGTCATGTTGAATCAGTGGTTTTGGACTCATAATGTATAAATAAATGCTTGATGAAAATGATGTAAAGGTAAGTAGAAGGAGGGTTATAGGAACATAGTGCCTAAATACTATTGAAGTAAATTGGTACCAAACCAAATGAGATTGTTATAGATTTAGGATGTTAAAGTTAAACCCCATGGTAACCACAAAGAAAATATGGTAAAAAAAAAATATGCACAGAAAGAAATGAGAAGGGATTCTAAAAGGTTCACTACAAAAATGGGCAAAGGACTTGAACCTTTCTCCAAAGAAGTTATTAGAGAAATGCAAAACAAATCACAATGATATACAATCTCACACTCATTAGAACAGCTAAAAATTGGAAAGTAACAAGTGCCAGCAAGAATATGAAGAAATGGGAACCTCAGAATATTGTTAGTGAAAATGTAAAATGGTATAGCTACTGAGGAAAAGAATTTGGCAATTCTTCAAAAATTTAACCATAGAACTTCAATATGACCTGGCAATCCCATTTTTAGGTATATATCCAAAAGAATTGAAGGCAGAGATCAATATAAATTTGTACACCAACTTTCATAGCAAGGAACATTATTATTCATAATAACCAAAAAGTGGAAGAAAACCACAGGTCCATCAGCAGATGAATAAACAAAATGTGGTACAAACATACAATGGAATATTATTCAGCCCTAAAAATGAATGAATAAAATGTTCTGATATATGCTATTATATGGATGAAAACTGAAGACACCATGTTGAGTGAAATAAGGCACATAAAAAGGGACAGCTGGCTCAAGTATGATTCTGTTTATATGAAACAGCTAGAATATGTAAATTCATAAAGACTGAGAGTAGTAAGAGTTGCAAAACATTAGAAGGGTGAATAAGTATGATTAATCTTACTGAATTGCATAGTTGGGAATAGTTGAGATGAGAAGTTTCACATTGTATATACGTCTAGTGGTTTGAAGCTGTATGTAACCCCCACCCTCCAAGCATGTTGTTAAATCCAATCCATCCCTGTTCTTAAAAATCACATTCTTAAATCCTGACCCACTGTAAGGAGGACCTTTAGATAAGGTGATTTCAGTTAAGAATCACAATGAGGATGGACCTTGATCCTATTACTGGAATAAGTGGAGTGGAATTAAGTTAGAGAGAAAGCCATAGGAAGTAAGACGCTGAAACCATTTCATGGTATTTGCTTAAGCAGCCTAGGAAACTAAAACAGTGTTTTCACAATTTAAAAGAGAGAGAGAGAAAGAAAGCTCAAAGAGACAATAACAACTGAAAGTAATGCATGATCCCATATTTGATCTAATAATGGAAAAAATGCCCAAAATAACATTATTGGGACATATGAAAAAAATGGAGTATAGATTATAAACTTTAAATCATTGTTAAATTTCATGAACTAAATAACTGAACTTACACTGGTTATATAAGTGAATATCCTTGTTGTTAAGAAACGTGCATGGAGGTATTAGTGCTCAAGGAACATAATGCATGCAACCTACTCTCAAATTTTTAAAAACTGATAATTAGATAGAAAGATGTTAGATGAGAAAGAAAAGAATAAAAAGAGGAAGAGAGAAAGAGAGAAGACAGAGAGAGAAAAAGAGTGGTGAGCCAGTTTGAAACTATTATTTACCCCAGAAAAGCCATGTCCTTTAATCCTCATTTAATATTGCTGGGTGGAATTTTTTTTATTGTTTCCATAGAGATATGATCTACCCAATTGTGGGTAGTAACCTTTGATTAGATGGTTTCCGTGGAGATGTGTCTCCACTCATTCAAGGTGGGGTTGCTTCCTAGAGCCCTTTAAAAGGGATCCATTTTGGAAAAAGTTTTAGAGCAACCAGAACCAACTGAGTCCACACAGCCAGAGACCTTTGGAGATGTAAAAGGAAAATGTCCTGGGGATGTTCCATGAAACGAGAAGCCAGGAGAAAAAACTAGCAGACATTGTCATGTACCATTCCAGCTGACAGAGGTGCTCTGGACTTGTCAGCCTTCTTGAGTCAACGTATCTTTCCCTTGATGCCTTAATTTGTACATTTTCACAGCCTTAGAACTGTAAACTTGCAATTTAATAAATTCACCTTTTAAAAAGCTGTTCCAGTTTTGGTATATCACATTCCAACAGCTAGCAAACTAATATAAGCAGGCAGGCAAATGTGGCAAAACTTTAAAAGTTGTTGGATCTGGGTATCTGGGTGGGAGTATGTCCTTTGTATGGGTTGGTATTATTTTTGTAACTGTTCTATGTTTGAAATTATATCAAAATAAAAAATTTCCAATAAGACAATAACCCATAAGTCCACACTGCTATATACAAACAAATAGGGAGAAGGTAAATCTCTTCCTTGTGGTATAGAAATTCAGTGAATAAATGTAGGAGAAATTAGAAGATTAGAAAATCACCATTTAGCAATTATAATGACAGCTACTACAGGCAAGAATCTCCAGTGGATGCTAAAACCAGGATGAAAGTTTGAAGAGTAGCAGGATATTTACACAGTTTCTCAAAGTATCACAAAATATTTATTAATTACAAATGAGAAAGTAGTAACTACAGTGAAGGAACCTGGCAGTCACCACCTTAAGGAATTAAGGTTAACATTGCCAGTAATGAGACAAATTGACATCATGTGCCTCTTGATATGTGTTCTAGTTTGCTAGCTCCCAGAATGCAATATACTAGAAATGGAACAGCTTCTAAAAAGAGGAATTTATTAAATTCCAAGTGTACATGTTTCTGACTATGTTCCTTGGGCAAACCACTTATCATCTCTGAGCTACAGAGTTCTGATGTGCGAGATGGTTTAGGACAAGATGATCTCCTAGTCAGTCGTCAAAAATCTTTTTCAAGTGTTCTGTATGCTAGAACTGTGATAGTCAGCAAAACACTTGCTCTCATGGAGAAAACAGTCTAGTGTAGAAAACAGACAAATTATCACAGATTTATCAAGTTTTATATGAGGGGGAAAAAGTACATAAAACAAAGAGATTTGAGAACATAAAGAAATCTGCATCTTGAGGGATTTGGGAATGTTTCCTAAGGAAGTCACAGTTAAGTTGAGACTTATATGCAGGACAGAAGTTACCGGTAGAAGGTGGAAAGACAAGACAAGGATAAAACACTCCAGGAAAAGAAACTGTATGTTCTAGATTTGAGGTAGGAGATAGCTTGGCTCTATACAGATCTAAAAGAAATCTATGTCCTCTAAGGAACAGAGAGAGGGAGGAAAAGACTTCTCAGGCTAGTGATGCAAGATGTGGATGGAGAGGTTGGAGGACCATATGGAGTGTCAGATTCTTTGTTGGGAATATTAAAATATCCTCCAAACCCATGACTCTATTTAAAAATGTATTTTTATATGGATGGTTGACTTTAAAAAGGAATCCAAATTCCATAAGCCCATAATAATATGGTTCAGTATTTGAGAGTGTCTGGTTCATGACAGTTACCCAAAATACTTATTGAATGTCAAACATCTTTATTATTCTACAGCTCTCTAGCCTAACAACTGCATCTAATAAAAGCTTTCTATATCACAGAAAGTTTGGAAGGCATCATAAAATCACCATCGTCTACATTAGGGACCAGCACAGGCAAATCTTAATACTGAAGGGAAATTCATCACAGCTGACAGAAAAGGAAAACATCCTCAGAATAGTATGCTTGATGTCTGCAAAATAATTTGATGCTATAGACAACCCAAGCACTGAAGTAAACATTGAATAATTGTCCCTCGGCTGGGGGACTGACAATGCCGTCTAATATCTGCTGTCTATAAATTAGAAATGTAGATTAGTTCATGGAAAGTTATATTTTGATTTCCAAAACTTCTCTGGAATAATGAGTTTCACTCCCTTCAGGGAAATGACATCTTGAGTATAAGAAAAGAACATGTGTACACAATGAAGTGTCAACAAGCAATTCTTGCTTCTTTAAATGGGCACTAAGTGGGTCAAGAAACTTAAATCAGCCAAAACTAAGATACTTGGGTTTTATGGCCTTTTTGTAAGAGCCTGTGTCTAAATATTTTTATCTTCTGTAGAAAATGATAAGGGTGCTAACCTAATCTGTTTTCATAGTCCAGGAGGGTAAAATCAGAGTACAAAGCAGACATGCAGTGTCTGGCCAATGATGGTTTTTTTCTGTGGATAACAACAGGGACCTGATGCTTCTGTACACTGGGTTTACTGGATGTACTTTGTATAACAACTAATATGGCAGCATGTGGAGGGACTGAGTAAATATGGTGGAATAATCCACTAGCCCAGCAGTCATGCCATATGGAAGCTCATCCTTGAGAAAGGAGAGGGAGAAATTTACCTTGTCCTGCCATACCTTCCCAGGGCTAGATCTGAAATAATAGCAAAACTGCCATGCGTCAGACTGGTGCCGTAGAACCCCTGCATACCTGGGACAGGCTGCTTCAAGGGGCAATTCAGCACATTGACGAAACTCGATGACAACTTTATCAAATATTAACTCTGATTCAAATCCAAGTCTCTTATCTTGGGATCTAAAGTCCTCCATAATCTGACTTGAACTTCCATTTTCAGTGCCTATTCACCATGATTCTTTGACCAATTCAGTGATGTTTCCCCAATCCTATTCCTCAACACTGCTATTCCTGTGGTATGGGATACCCTTCCCCCATCTCGACATGACCAAGTCTCACTATTTCCAAGGTCCATCACAAAAACATCTCTTCTTACAGCCTTTTTTCAGTATCCATCCCTCTGCTTCCAAGGTTTCTGACGTCCTTTAGCTCTCTTCATTCTCTCCCTAATATTTTTATCATTTTATATACAGATACTAAACCAGCATGACTTCATTTAACCATCACAAAATTATCTCCATTTTGTGAAAGATGAAAATGAAGCAGAGAAGTGAAAACTTTTACCCAGGTTGAATTGTGCTGCACTGGTAGCAGAGGACGTAACAAATAATTGCAGTTTAGAAAATGCATGACTTTTAATTGCAATTTTCTCAATAAATGAAGAACTGATAACACAATCCAGCTGTAACTGGGTAATTTTAATCTACTCCAGAAGTTGGCACCATGATAAATATGCCTCAGTAGAGTATAGCTAGTACATCCATTTATTTTCCAAGAACATTACTTATGCATTTATAGGATTTCCTTTTATAAGCAAAGCAAGAAGCTTGTAAAAAAAAAAAAAAGGCATAAAGAGGATGCCTAAAGGGTTTTATTATTTAGAAAAACAAATGGTACTCACAGCCATGATGACTCTGACCTCAGTGAAGTCAAGGTCAAAATTTCTCAACATTTTGGTACTCATCTTTGAACCACCAGGAAGGAAGTCTTTCCAGAATATGGATAAAAGCCATCTCTCTGATCTCAACATCCCCAAACTATTTTCTACTAACAAAAAGAACTAATTAATGAGCTGAAGAAAAATCATCTGGAGAAAACTGGCAATAGCGATGATACACTACGGAAAAAAGTGCAAAGTCAGCTCCACAGACTTTTCCCTTAGTGAGAACTCAACACTAATTAGCACAGCAAACAGAAAACATAATATAGTGCAGCAGGACTTTGGCCTAGAAAACTAAGGGAATTTCTGCAAGTACACTAGAAATACGCACTATGAAGTCCTTGTTCCTTATGGTCACTTCCTCCCAGACCTTGGATACTCCTTCCAGAACCAGCCTGGCATCTAAGGTTGGTTTCCCTGAAAAGGGATTCAGAAAATTCCATCCATAAAGTAGACTAAGCTGAAGAAGTTACCTAGAACAATAGAGGTGAGTAACTAAACTAAAGGAAGAAGAAAGGAAATCCTAACCTGAAGCTGAACCTGTAAATGAAGAGAATAGCAACATCACTATCATGTTTGGAGGCAATTTGAAGCTTCATGACTATCCAGACGCCCCAGATGTGGGGTTCAATCTGGCCCTCTTCTCAAATCATTGCATTAATAAATAGCTTGGGTAATTCCTTCACTGTCATTCTGGTTAAGTCACACAAGCATGGTTGCATACAATGGGGGAAGGGAACTGTCCTTTCACGTTAAGATATTAGATTGGGAATTCTCTGATATATCTTAAATATAGAAACTGTTTTCATTTCATAAGAAGGAATTCCACCTAAGAGGGTTTTTAAGGCTTTTTCTTCGTATTGTTAGCCTGAGTGAATACTACTAAGAGAGGGTGGTACTGCTGGCATTTGGTACCCAGCCCTGCCATGCTACAGAGACTTCCTTATCCCACACTGCAGGCATCATAGATTTACATTCCTTTAGAAAAGTCCATAAACTAGGTTGTAGAGAAAAAGTAGTGTGATCAGAACTCCTCACGAAGTTGTGGCTAACTTCCAGCACTTATTACTTGCATATGGCTCTAGTCCAGCTGGGGATCTGTACCTTTTCTGGAGATTCACTACCCTTTCTCTATTCTAAAAGGACCAAGAATCATTCCATTGGCTCAGAGTTTTATGAGATTTCTACAGTCCACTAAACCACAAGTCTCCTTACTAAAAAAATGATCTAACCAATCCCATACAGCATTTCCGGGTAATCTCCCATGAGCTTGTTCATATGCCACTAAATAAGGGGTAAGACCTGATAATTATACCTGATTAGCCCCTTCTCTCTAGTCTATGGCTTTTAGATATATAGCAGATTGTGTGAAGTATGTCCCTTCGAGGGAGAACCTTTAGAAATCATTGGCCAACACCATTAAATCCATTAATACTCTTCAAAATAAAATCTTAGGAGAATAAAACATAAGTAAGCTAAAATTATAATATATTGGTCTCCTCTTCAAACTTTCTTCTGTTAAGCTGTTGCTGCTCATGTAAAAATTGCCAAGATATTTTACTATGCGTCTTGGAGCTATAGAAAGCATAGAAGGGTTAAATGACAATGTGCTCTTTGAAGTCAGATGCCATGATTTCTTTATATCTCCAGCACCAAGTTCAGTACATGAAAAATACAAGACAAGTAATAAATGTTGGTTGAGTCTGTGTTTGTTCACAAGAGAGATTTAAAGAGAAAGTATGAAAGATTATGTTTTAGAAATATCATGAGCTAAAAATTGAATAAGTTTCTCAATACAAGTGTTGTTTTGAATGTTATTATATATAAGACCAGTTTTAAAAAGAGCTGTAACAGGCCTGATAATAAGGGGGTATGGATTATTAAGTCAGTGTATCCAATCAGCTGGGTTTATTTACAGAGGTGCCTGGGAATTATAAGAGACTTACTGAGCATCTAAGCAATGATCATGAAAATGAAAGTACTTGAGAAGTTGGTTAAATGACCGAGTTACAGTCAACAAACTTATACTTGTGAGTAGAGCACCCAAGATATCAAACAAAAGCTATACATTGTCCAAGTTGTAATAAGAAATCTAAGACATCCAGGCATTTGAAGAATGTAACATTAAGAAAAGGACCTATATTTCTATATTTCATAGAAAATATAGCATACATTGAAGACCAAGCACTCTCACAACTATAAAAAGTGTAAAAAGAGCTGATCTAGCATTTCTGAAAATAAATTTTGAGTTGTAATATTAAATAATTTTTTAATCATTAGAGTAACTTAACCTGTTGCCCATTTGTCCTTCTTTTAGACTCAGCAGTACCGAAGTATACCCTTCCCTTTCCCCCTTGGATGTGATTTGACTTTAACAATGTTTTAAGTGTGTCCATTAGTATATTTGGGATAGATATTTCCATCAGAGGAGATACAGTTTATGTTCAGAGATTTGCCTTTCCTTGGAAGCATAATCTGAAATTTCCCCAACCACATAGTGGGGGAAATAGTTTCTAAGTCCATCTAAATCAAAGAAAGTAAAAGACCACACACCAGAGAGAATTTTTCACCAATATTTCATACATGTATGTTCAAAGACCATCCAAAAACTGCCAAAAAAAACTAGGCTAATAAAACTCTGCACAAACATAAGCCAAATCACAGTCATAAATAACAAAAGGCCATCAGATAACTTAAGTGTACCATAAAGCTAAATGACAAAACCACTAAGAGACTCAGATTTGCTCTTACCTCAGGTACCAAGAAATCTTTTGACAGGATGAACTAAAAGTTTTTGTTTGACCCCTGAAAGAATAAGAATCACAAGAAATTATATCAGAAATAGAGCATGAGGGTTCTTTGAATGCTGATGAGTAACCTAGAAGTTATTCTTTTCCTCATTTTAAAGAGAATCATAACTCAATTTACAGTACTGCTAGAAACATTTGTAGGAAATACTTATTTTTCTTTTTCTTTTTTTTTAAGCAAAGTAACTATGAGAACAAATGTGGCCATGCAAATGAAATTTAAGACATACCCAAAGCCACTACACAGACATTTATAAGCAAAAATATATTTCTCATTTCAACCCAATTTCCATCTATCCTCTAATTCTCCTAGGAGTTTTGTAGAAATGAATCTCATTAACAATATTTGACAGGAAAACAGAGATTACATGTGGTGAATGAGCTGAAATGATTTCTCAAGGTTACTGAGTAAGACTGTTGAAATATATATATGATGAAAGACTCTTGATTCTCAAATTTGAATTAATGAAACACAGTATGATTTTAAATTCTAATATTTAAAAAGTTGAAAACCAGGTAGAAATGAGAATGATTTATAAACAGTTAGCTCTTGGGTCTCGGTGATTCTTAAACAATAAATATGCTTTTTAGAACTGAGAATAAAGACAGTCTTAATTTATAGAACAAATTATTTGAAAAGTATTTAATCTCACTTTCTACAATAGGAATTTGTACAACTAAGAGGGGTTGTATTCAGGTAGGATTATATATTTAACTTTGCAAAAAATTAATAATTGGTCATGCATGTAGAAAAACTCAGCAGAATGGCAGAGATAAGTAAACATTCTTTTTTTCTTGCAACACCTGCCACCATGTATCTCCAAACAACAGACATTATGGTTAAATTCACATTTGGACTCTGATGATAGCCTAATTGAAGCCAAGGATAAATTTCAAAATCCATCAGTTACTAGACGGAATACAGATAAACTTCCATTATAGATCAAGCTATTCTGTTCAGTAGCTTAAATGTTGGTACACGGTGCCCTCCCTTTTGTTAGACAACAATCTCAATGCTTGCTTGTGATCATGAAAACAGTTACTTAATTATTGTCCTCACAATAAAGTCTCATTTTACTTGCGAATTTAAATACTATTGAATAGGAACTTCATGAGGAAGTTGGCTAGATGAATTTAGAGTAGTATTGAAAGGCTACTGGTAAAAGTGCCCTTCAAAGCATGTTAATAAGATATACAAAAGAGAATTCATGAATACAACGTATTTCCAGCTTTTCACAGTCCTGCTAGAGTCAAACCTGGAATCTATGAATGAGTTTCCCTGAAGGTCACAGTAGTCATTGTTGGGACTCGGACAAGTTCATTTGCAGATAGGCTAAGTCGAAAGTAAATAGCCAGAACAATGAGGGTAAATAACACACACAAAAGAGTTGTTTTTGATGGAACTTTACCAAGCGTTTATCAGTCACCAAAATCACCCTCTGTTGCAGCCAGAATTTCTCATCTTTACCATTTCTTCACCTCCTACCATATTTATTTGTATTTTTTAATATAACCATTTTCTTTGCTATTACAACGATCCTTGTTTCTCCCTTTCATTTTACAATCTTATTGTTGTTAAGCACAGTCATTAAGGAATCCATGCAGGACAGCAAGTTAAAGTTTAACAGGTTTATTGAAGGAAAAGAAAGCAGAGAGAAAGCAGGGAAAGAGCAGGCAGGCAGAAGCCAGTGAAAGGAAGGGAAAAATGCTCTGGCTCTTGGTTGTGGGAGTTATGTTTTAAAGGATAAGTGACCTTGGTTGGGGGGAGTTGCCTTTCTGCTTCCTTCTTCATTGTGTCTGTGCTGACCTGTTTGATCCTTATTTTTTGCCTCAAGGAATGTTTGGTAAGGGGAGTCACAAGTTGTGGCGAGGGGGGAAGGGTAGAAGCGTCATGAGTTTCAGCCATTGCAGCAAGGGAAGGGGGGTGGGTCATGAGTTTCATCCCTTGTGACCTGTCATTCCTGCCTTTTGATTAACATGTATACTTGGGATGGTTAGGCTAGATTTAAGGGAGGGAAGCAGGGCACCTTTTGTCCTTTTTGGCTCCTTCCTGCTGGACACAGGCAGCATTAGGGGCTTTTAGGGGTGAGAGCAGGATTTTCAATGCAGTGATGCTTGGGGTCTGAGATATACAGTTTTTGTCTTGTGAGTTTTTGGTAACCTAATGTTGTTCATGAAAGAGCTTGAGAGTAACATGTCATGAATTGGGGTAATTGTGTGGCATAGAAATTGATTTATCAGTTTGCAGAACTGAGGTGCTAAGGTAAGAAGTATTAATAAAACTATAACAGGCCCTATATGGGAAAGTAGGTAGGGGAGACACAATAACATTTTAAACTAGGAAGGGTTTGTGCTGTGTTTTTGCAGCCAAGCATATACAAAAGTACTTGTGATGTGATTAGATTGCCAACTCTTATGCCTACCCCTGTTAGGATGCTTAGAGTGCCTAGTAAAAATAGAAGAAAAATATCACATTCGGTTTTAGGTTTATGTTCAGGGGAACAGGAAAGGATTGGTTAATGGAGGCTATTGAAATTTTGGGTGACAGGTAGACCGGGGTATAAATTCTTGTCCAGTTAGTAGGTAGACAAGACTTTTATAACTCTTATTAAAAAAGACTAATAATCCAAGAAAATTTTGCTATTTTAGTAGAGAGAAAGCTAAATTGTAATTTTGCGTTAATATATTATTTGACATTAAAGCTTTAAAGCATTTTTTGGATAGACCCATCAGATTTCCCCAACTTTGTCAATAATTTTACTTTCCACAAACACTTTATGACTTACTATAGCCATTCAGGTTCTGTCTACTTCTTCTTCATTCTGTAACAACCATCCATTTTATTCCGACAAAAAACATCCTTTTTTTCCTTTCAACAAGATCGCATCCTTTATAACCTTTACATTTACTCCAGACAAACATCTCATCACATACAATGACCATTAAAATTAAACTTGTCAGAATAATGTCAAATACTTAACAACACAGTGGTAATGTTTAAGGTTGAGATTGACTGAAGATTGTGGCTGAGGGTAAGTAGCAGGGCTGCAGGTGGCATGAGGCTTAGCTCTGAAAGTAAGGGAAGTGTGATCACTGCATTTATCTTAGCTAGAATGTTTTGTTCTAAAAGGAGGACTGGGTATATAGGCATTACTAAGAATGAGTAGAAAAAGGAAGTGTTTTGAAGAGTGCAGGCTATGGGTGAAGTTTGTAGTGAGTGGGCACGTTCTCCATTAATTTTAATGATAGATACAAGGGAAGGGGTTAGAGGCTCTGAAAATTCAGGTAAGACTGAAAATGTGGCTCCTGTGTCAACTATAGGAGAGATTGGCTTACTTACTGTTCTAGTTTGCTAGCTGCTGGAATGCAGCACACCAGACACGGATTGGCTTTTAATAAAAGGGGATTTATTTTGTTAGTTCTTCAGAGGAAAGGCAGCTAACTTTCAACTGAGGGTTTTTCTTATATGGGAAGGCACAGGGTGATCTCTGCTGGCCTTCTCTCCAGGCCTCTAGGTTCCAACAACTCTCCCCAGGGTGATTTCTTTCTGGATCTCCAAAGGCCTGGGCTGAGCTGCAAGTGCTGAGCTGAGGTTTGCTGAGCTGCTTTGGCTGTGCTATGTTGAGGTCTCTCATTTAAGCACCAGCCAATTAAATCAAACATCATTCATTGCAGCAGGCATGCCTCCTAGCCAACTGCAGATGTAATCAGCAACAGATGAGGTTCAAATACCATTGACTCATGTCCACAGCAATAGAATGAGACACCTTCACCTAGTCAAGCTGACCCCTGAATCTAACTATCACACTTGCCATGAGGATGGTTACCCTGGGCTCAGTCATGGAGATGGGAAGAATGGGGGCTGAAGAGCCTGGGCCGCATAAGTCTTCAGTGACTAGACCAAGGAGGTCTGAGACTTCAAATTCCAAGGAGTGGCTGCCTGTTAAGGATGGCTGTTTATTTCCATGGTATGAAGCCAAAAGATAGCCAGCTTTCCAGTGTCCTGTCTTATGACAAAGAGGGCAAATCCCTTTGGTGGCTTGGGGTTAGAGCAAGCTTTTGCCCAATGTCTTTCTTGGCCTCAGTGAAAACAGGAACCCAGGGTTTGCTTAGCTCCCGATTTTGTTCCATCTCACCAGGTATGGGTGGATTCTTGGAGGGCATTGGCTGACAATAATAAATAGCAAGTGTCTTCTTGCCCTTGCCTACTTTTTTCCTGAGTTGATTTTTTGGTTTCCCTTTCTTCCTGCCTTTTGTCAAAAACACAGAAAGCAACCCAGATGAGTTTATCTTGTGGTGTTTGGGGTCCTTGTTCTAGTCTCTGGAGTGTTTTATGAATAGAGGAGCTGATTGTGTAATGAAGTGTGTGTAGGAAAAGGTGCCCTTCTGGTGAGGTTGAATCCAGATTAGTGTATTTTTTATGATCTCAAGTAGGTTCAGT
>PVIY010003598.1:0-71723 GCA_004026745.1 Myrmecophaga tridactyla
TCACCCCGGGGAAAGTTGTTGGAACCCAAGGGCCTGGAGAGAAGACCAGCAGAGACCATCCTGTGCCTTCCACGTAAGAAAGAGCCTCAGTGGAAAGTTAGCTGCCTTTCCTCTGAAGAACCAACAAAATAAATCCCCTTTTATTAAAAGCCAATCCGTCTCTGGTGTGTTGCATTCTAGCAGCTAGCAAACTAGAACACATGGTTTCTTCCCCAGTCCTTGTCCTTTGCTCCTGGTACATCCTTGTAGTCTTAGCCCTGCTCAGCCCCACAGTATCCAAACTGGCTCCCTCCTGCCCCCACGTTTTAGTCTCAGTATTGAGCTTGGCTAGTCCATAAATCCTGGGCTTTTCAGTGAATTCCGTTTGGAGGCTCCTGGTATGTTTCCTGCCAGCAGCCATGTGTCAGGGTTTCCTTAGTCGGCCCTTACAGGGGCACCTAACTTCTGTTCACAGGACAGCACTGGAATCTGCCATCTCTTTCCTCCATGCAGAACCTGGACTTTTCCTGCCAACTCTCAGCCTAGAGCAGGCTCACCCACCAAGGGGCACTGAGGAGCTGAGGAGTCAACCTCTTCAGCCCACAAGACCCTTTTTTACTTTCTCCCCTGGAGCAGCAGGTGGCTTGCCCTGTATTTTCATAACTAAGTGAGAGTACTCATGATTAATTCCTTAGCAAAGAAGTCTCCTTCCAGGGCTTTTGTCCTGTCTATTTAAACTGAGAAGGAGGGAACAGCTTTCTGCCTTCCCTAATGGGTGTGGCTGGTTGCATAGTAACACAATCCCAGCATCATTAGCAGTTTCCCTCTCCTTTGTTTTGGACAGAGTTGCCCTTTTTTAGCAACCTCTACATCTGTTTCACTTTCTTTGGTAGTATGCCAGCCACGTCAAGGATCATTCTTTACACCTTAGTGATCAAGTTCAGTTGTTGGTTTGTTTTGTTTTTTTTCATTTTCTTTCTTTCTTTTTTCAGTCAGTTCAGAAAACTCTCCTCTGACCTTAATACAGTTTCAAACTTATAGAACAGGGTTTCGTAAATAATTTCCCAAGGAATTCCATTGTCCTGAAAGATGATAACAGCCTGGGGGAAAAATTGTTCAAATAAGTTTGGTAAACACTGCATATCATATCCTCCCTCTCTGAAATATAACATAGTAAAAGCACTAAAAAGCAGCTCTTTAGATACCACATGATCACTTCAAGTCACTATTTCCGAACTGAACTACTTATTTTTTCCCTTCAAACCCACTCTTGTTTGAATAAGACTATTCCTTCCTGCCAGGAACTAAACTGTCACAAAGGCCACTCGTTTCCATTACTCTTTTAACCCCAGGTATTTTTGCCTGAGTGAAGGCCTCATCACCCGAATTACTGAAAATCTCCTATGTGTCTTCTGCCTTCAGTTTTACATTCTCCAAACTGCCCTAGATACTCTTGACAGAATAATATTCCAAAAATAAAAATCTGATCATCTTGCTAATAATTTTAAAACTGGACAGTGGATTGTTGTTGCACATAAGAATAAAATTCACACTCTTTTACAGTCCACACCCGTTGGTGCTGCCTGTCTTTCTGGTCTTATGCTCATGCTCCTATCCCCATAAGACTCCCTGTTTCAGTTTCACCGAATTACTGAAATTGTCAAAAGTCACCAGATTATTTGTTAATATTGTTTCCTTTGCCTGGAATGCCCCTTCCTTCCCACTGCTCTCACTCTCTTGTCTTTAGTGACAACTGAGTTCAGGATCACACAACACACCACACACACACACACACACACACACACACTCAGACACACCCCTTCAAATCTGAGTACCTTCGCTTTATCTGGGTTTAGTTGTTTCTCTGATATATTGAAAGCCATTGGGTCTGACTTTGCCCACTCATCTCTGCAAGTGCCCTCAGTTCCAGCCAGGACCCTTATTCTCCTTCTTTGCCCTACAGGCATTTCATCTGACACATTCCATTGGCTCTCTTTCTCAGCTCATTCTGAGGCTTCTAATAAAATAAACATGGGTTTCATCCTGCTCTTCCCCTAGCTACCTCTATGTGGGAAAGTTACTGATGCTCTCACAGCCTGGGCATTCTGATCTGTAAAATGGACTTGATGGTGATCATAGGATTGTGGTAACTTCTCAGTAATTTACCCCTCATTCCTTCATTCTGCAAGGGTTTGCGTGCTTGCTCTCTACCACAGACAGCTGCTACTTAATTGGTGTGGCAGAAACAGTCAAGAACTCCCTGCTATCAAGGTGCTATTTGAGTTGAGGAAACAAAACAAGTGAAGCTTAAAAAAGGTAGTTGTGGGTACAAGGGTAGTTCAGTGGTAGAATTCTCACCTGCCATGTGGGAGACCTGGGTTTGATTCCCAGTCCATGCACTCCCCGCCCCCCCCCCCCAAAAAAAACAAGCAAAACAAATAAAAAACTCAACAAATGGTGCTTCAATAATGGGATACTCACATGGAAAAATAATGAAATGTCACCCTGCCATACAGCATACAAAGAAAAAAAGGGGTAGTTGCAGACAGCGGTAAATGCTGTCAAGGAAATAAAGAGATGAACAGCTGGAGGAAGCCACTTTAGACTGGGTGGTGAGAGAAACGTCTTAGAAATACTGAAGACAGGACACTACCCAGTGGGAGGAGGATACTAGCACTACTGTACACTTATTTTAATTGTTTTACTTTCTTTATTAGAGAAGTGGTGGTTTTACAGAGCAATCATGTATAAAATACAGGGTCCCCATATACCACCCTCCTATTAACACCTTGCGTTGGTGTGGAATATATATATATTTTAACTTTTTTATTGTATGATATAACATATATACAAAGCAAAGAAATAAAAATGCAATAGTTTTCAAAGCAGTCTTCAACAAGTAGTTACAGGACAGATCCCAGAATTTGTCATGGGCCACCACAAAAACCTCTCAGATTTTTCCTTCTAGCTGCTCCAGAATATAGGACACTAGAGGGCTTAAATATTTTTATATCACTACAATCGACTTTTTTTCTTTCTTTTTTTGTGAAAAATAACATATATACAAAAAAGCAATAAATTTCAAAGCACAGCACCACAATTAGTTGTAGATTGTGTTGCAATTGATGATAGATGCATATTTTTATAATTATACTCTTAACTATAGTCCATGGTTTAATTTAGGGTTCACAGTTTGTGTACTGCAGTTCCATGGAAGGTTTTTTTAAATTATTTTATTCTGTTACCATATACACAACCTAACATTTCCCCTTTTAATTACATTCAGTTATATGTTTCAGTGCTGGTAATTACATTCACAGTGTTTTGCTACCATTACCAATAGCCATTACCAAAACATCTCCATCATTCCAAATAGGAACCCTGTACATTTAAAGCCTTAGCTATCTTCAGCCCTTTTCTTGGTAATCTATATTCTAGATTCTGACTCTATATATTTGCTTATTCAAATTATTTCAAATCAGTGAGATCAAACAATATTTTTCCTTTCTTACTCAACATGATGTCTTCAGGGTTCATCCATGTTGATTGTATCAGGACTTCATTCCTTTTTTTACAGCTGAATAATATTCCATTGTATGTATGTATCACATTTTGTTTATCCAGTCATCTGTTGCTGGATACTGGGATTGCCTCCATGTTTTGACAATTGTGAACAATGTCGCTGTGAACATTGATGTGTGATTATCTATTCTGGTTCCTGCTTTTATTTCTTTTGGGTATATACCTTGTAGTAGGAATGCCAATTCTATACTTAGCTTTCTGAGGAACTGCCAAACTGTCTTCCATAGCAGCTGCTGTGATTTCATTTGACTGTACCATTAACAATGAATGAGTATTCCTCCTTCCCCACATCTGTCCAACACTTGCTAGTTTCCATTTTTTTTTTTTAATAGCAGCCATTCTAATGGATGTGGAATGATATCTCATTGTGATTTTGATTTGCATTTCCCTGATGGCTAATGATGTTTAACATCTTTTCTTATACTGTCTGGCTCTGGAGAGATGTCTATTCATGTCTTTATACATTTTTAAATTGGGTTGTTTACCTTTTTGATGTTAAGGTGAGTGATTTCTTTATATATTCTGGATATTAAACCTTTATTGGATATGTGGTTTCCAAATATTTTCTCCAATTGTGTAGGTTATTGTTGTACTTTCATGAAAAATTTCTTTGCAGCACTGACGTTTTTAATTTTCATGAGGTCCCATTTATCTGTTTTTTTCTTTTGTTGCTTGAGCTTTGGGTGTAACATCTAAGAAATCATTGACTAACATGAGGTAATGCTTCCCTATGTCTTTTTCTAGGAGTTTCATAATTCTGGCTCTTATATTTAGGTCTTTGATCTCGTTTTGAGTTGATTTTTATAAGGTGTGAGATAGAGGTTCTCCTTATTATGAGCTGACGTCATAATACTATTTAGTCTTCCATGAATATGGAAGGCCCTCCCATTTATTTGTCATCTTTGATTTCTTTTTGCAATGTTTTATAGTTTTCTGCATTTGAGTCTTCAGATAGATTTATTCCTAGATATTTGTTTATTTTAGATGCTATTGTGAATGGAATTATTTTCTTGATTTCTTCTTCTGACTGTTCATTGCTTGTGTAGAAACGTTATTCATTTATGGGTGTTACTCTTGTACCCTGTCACGTTGCTGAATTAATTCATTAGCTCTAGGAGCTTTGTGGTGGATTTTTCAGGATTATATTTTATATAGGATCATGTCATCTGCAAGTAGGGAAGTTCTACTTCTTCCTTTCCAATTTGGGTGCCTTTTATTTATTTTATTTTATTTTATTTTTTTGCCTAAATGCTCTGGCAAGAACTTCCAATACAATGTTGAATATAGTGGTAACTTCAGGCATCCTTGTCTTGTTCCCCAATCTTAGAAAGCTTTCAGTCTTTCATCATGTGTTAGTTTGAAACTATATGTACCCCAGAAAAATGTGTTCTTAAAGTTAATCTGTTCCTGTGAGTGTGAACCTATTGTAAGTAGGATTTTTTATGAGACTACTTCAATTAAGGTGTAACCCCCTCATTATAGATGGGCTTTAATCCTATTACTTGAATCCTTTTAAATGGGATGAATATACAGAGAAAGAGAAAGAGAGAAAGCCACGGAAGCAAGAAACTGAAATCCACAAAAATGCAAGCGAAAGGAGAGCCCGGCAGATGAAAAGTGCAAGCGAAAGGAGAGCTCAGCAGATGCTGCCATGTGCCTTATCATGTGACAGAGGAAAAAGGATCAGCTGCATCCAGTCTTCATGAAGGAAGCATCACCCTGATGATGCCTTGGTTTGCACATTTTCCCAGCCTCAAACTGTAAGCTATTAAATTCCCATTGTTTAAGCTGAACCATTTTGTCATATTTGCTTCAGCAGTTTAAGAATCTAAAACACATCATTAAGTAGACGTTAGCTGTCGGCTTTTCATAAATGGCTTTTATCATGTTAAAAAAGTTTCCTCCTATTCCTAGTGTAATAAGTGTTTTTAAGAAAGGGTGCTGGATTTTGCCAAATGCCCTTTCTGCATCAGTTGACATGGTCATGTGGTTTTCCTCCTGTAGTGTATTAGTATAGTTTATTACATTAATTGATTTCCTTATATTGAACTAACCTTGCATACTGGAGATAAATTCCAGTAGATCATGGTGTATAATTTATAATTCTTTTAATATGGTATTAGATTCAGTTTACTAGTATTTTTTTGAGGCTGTTTGCATCTATATTCATAAAAGATATTTGTTTATACTTTTCTTTCCTTGTGGTAACTTTATTTGGCTTTGATATGATGTTGGCCTTATAGAATGAATGAATGAATTCATGAATGAATTGAATGAATTCAATTTTTTGGAAGAGTTTAAGCAGAATTGAAGTTAAGTCTTTTTGGAATGTTTGGTAGAATTCCTCTGTGAAGCCATCTGGTTCTATGCTTTTCTTTTTTGGGAGGTTTTAAATGACAAAGTCAATGTCTTTACTAGTAATGGTTTTTTTTAGATCTTCTGTTTCTTCTTGAGTCAATATAGGTAGTTTATGTGTTTCTAAGAATTTTTTCATTTCATCTAGGTTATCTAATTTATTGGTGTATAGTTATTCATAGTGTCTTCTTACGATCTTTTTTATTTTGTGGGGTCAGTAGTAATGTCCCCCTGGTCATTTTTTATTTTTGTTGTTTGTGTCCTCTCTCTTTTTTTTCTCTGTCAGTCTAGCTAAAAGTTTGTCAGTTTTATTGATCTTTTTAAAGGACCACTTTTTTGGTTTTGTTGATTGTCTTTCTTTTTTTTTTTATCTAATTCATCTATCTCTATTCTAATATTTGTCATTTCCTTTCTTCTGCTTGCCTTGGGTTTAATTTGTTCTTCTTTTTCTAGTTCTTCCAGTTTTGAGATTAGGTCTCTGATTTGAATACTTCTTTTTTAATGTAAGCATTTAGAGTTATAAAAAATTTCCTCCTCAGCACTGTCTTTGCTGAATCCATAAGTTTTTGTATGTTATATTTTCATTTTCATTCCCCTGAAAATATTTCCTAATTTTGCTTCTGATTTCCTCTTTAGCCCACTGGTTGTTTAAAAGTATTTGTTTGATTTCCATATATTTGTGAATTTTCCATTTTTCCCTCTGTTATTGATTTCTAGCATCATTCTATTTTGGTTGAAGAGTATACATTGTATGAGTTAAATTTTTTTGAATTTATAGAGACTTGTTTTGTTACCTAGCATTAGACTATCCTGGAGAATGTAATTCTCTTTTTGTTGGGTAAGATATCATAAATATGTCTATTAGGTCCATTTGGTTTAGGGTATCATTCAAGTCTTATACTTCCTTATTGATCTTCTGACTCACTGTTCTATTTATTACTGAAAGTGGTATATTAAAATTTCCTGCTAGTAATATAGAACTTTCAGTTTCTCCCTTCAAATTTTTCACTGCTTGCTTCATATATATTGGAGCTCTGCTGTAATTTTTATATCTTCTTGTTGAATTGTCTCCTTTATCAGTATATAATTATCACATTTTTCTCCCCTAACTCGTTTTTATTTAAAGTCTATTTTACTTGATTCTAGTGTAGCTATACCAGTTCTTTTAACCTACTTATGTCTTTGAATTTAAGGTGATTTTCCTGCAGACAGTTTATAGTTATGTCATGATTTTTTTTATCTATTCTGCCAATCTCTGCCTTTTGACTGGACAGTTTAATCTATTTACATTTAAAGTAACTACTGATAAAACAGGACTTTGTTCTGCCATTTTGCTCTTTAGCCTTTAGATGTTGTATATCTTTTTTGCCCCATCAATTCTTCTGCTAATACCTATTTTTATATTTATTTGATTTGATTGTTTTGTTTTGTACCATAGTGAATGACTTCTCATTTCTATCTCAATATATTTTTCTTGTGGTTATCATGGGATTAAAATTTCACATCCAAAATATATATCAACTGTATTCAATTTGATACCAACTTAACTTCAATAGCATATACATGTACTTTTCTTATACTCCCCTGTATACCCACCTCTTTTTTTTTTTTTTTTACAACTTATGTCTTCGTACTTCCAAAGCCAAAGATTTGTGATTACTTTTTATGCATTTTCATTTTAGCATCTGTTGGAAGTAAGAAGTGGAGTTATCTACCAAACACTACACATCTACGATACTGGCATTAATAATTACTCAAACGGTCACCTTTACTGCAGTTTTATTTCTTTATGCCACTTTGAATCAATCTGGTGTCCTTTCCTTTCAGTGTGAAAAAGTCCCTGTCACAAATTACTTGTAGTGCAGGTCTAGTGATGATGACCGTCTTAATTTCCCTCTCATTTTTGAAAGAGAGTCTTGCCGGATAAAAAATTCTTGGCAGGCACTTGTTTTCTTTCAGCACTTTAAGTATTTCACCCTTCTGCCTCTTTCATCTATGGTTTTCAATGAGGAATTGACACTCAATATAATTGACACTCCCTTGTACCTAATATGTTGGTTTTCTGTTGCAGCTTTCAGAACACTCTCCTTGTCCTTTTTATTCAATGCCATAAGCAGTATATTTTGGGATGTTTTTGTTTTCATGTTTATCCTGTTTAGTGTTCTCTGGGCTTCTTGGATGTGTATATTAACATCTTTTGCTAAGTTTGGGAAGTTTTCTGTCATTATTTCTTTGAACATTCCTCCTGCCCCTTTCTCTTTTTCTTCTCCTTCTGACAGTCCCAGTATGCATCTATTGGTGCTCTTGACAATGTCCCAGAGGTGTCTTAGGTTATTTTTTGCTTTTAATAACTCTTATGTTCATTCTACTCCTCAGCCTGATACATTTCAACTGTTGTGTTTCAAGTTCACCAAGTCTTTCTTCTACCAACTCTAATCTGCTCTTGAAGCCCTCCAAGGAGTTTTCATTTCAGTGACTGTGGTCTTCAGTGCCAGCTCCTATCTCTTTACTGAAATTCTCATATTGCCCATTAGTTACTTTCTGATCTCCTTTAGTTCTTTCTCTGTATTTTCCTTCATCTCGTTGAGCATTATTAAGATAATTTTTTAAAAGATTTTGTTTGGCATGCCCATTTTCTGCTTTTCTTTCTCAGTGTTTTCTGGATTTTTATCCTCTTCCTTTAGATGGGCCATTATTTCCTGTTTCTGTGTTTGCCTTGTACTCTTTTGTTGCAACTACACATTTTAATATTTGAAAATGTTAACTCTAGGCTTTATTCCCTGAGATGTCTGTTTCTTGATTTTTTTAACCAGCTGGTGATAGGACAGAGATTTTCTTGAGCTTCAGCCCTCCTGGTAGGAAGGTCAGCCCAAGGCAAATACAATGTGAAGGTTTTCCCTGTCTTTGTGGTCCTTGTCTTGTCCTGTGCTTTTCATTGTTGGCTTATTTACAGAAGTTTGGTTGTCCTCTCTGTTTCCCAGGATACAGACTTTCCTCTCCCATGTGTTTGAAGCTGGCAAACCTTTGTCCTAGACTATCAGCCTCTATAGTTACTTACAGTTGTCTCAAGCTGCTTTTGACTGGAGAGCATATTCTGGGAGGAAAGGCATGCCAAAGAGGACTTCCCAGCTGAAACAGGGTCAGGGACCCCCAAAGAAGGTGCAGATTGGCTCCAGCTTGCCCTGGGGGTGGTGGGGATCAGGAGGGTGCTAGAGCGTCTTCCGTTGCTTCTCGAAGCTGACATTTCTTCATCTTCCCAGAAAATGCATCCCTTTAACTAAGTGTTCCCTTAAGCCCTGAGAAAATAGTGTCTTTAAGTCTCCTCTGCCATGGCCCTTGTCTGAGGGGAGTTGAAAAAATGGCTGCTCTCAGAGCTAGGCCCCCAGAACTCTGAAGTTAGTAATCAAAAGCCATGATCACTGATTGGCTGTGCCTACTCCTGGTGTAGGAGGAGTGGGCACATGAGTGGGCCAGCCAGGGCCTGGAACCCACAGTGGCCTGCCGTGAGAGTGGGGCTGAGTTCTGGTAGCCACCACATAGAGAGAGCAATTTATTGTTCTTTACTGTAATTTATCAGCCTTCCTCTTGCTCTTTCCTGGATGCTGCACAGTGTTCTCCTGGCCCCTGGAGTTGCAAAATAGTTTTTTTTTTTTTAAGTTCCTGTTTGTTTAATATTTGGTTCTGGCGGAAGGACTGTGTCTTGGAGCTCCCTGCTCTGCCATCTTCCCATTGTCCTGCTTTAAATTAAGTTTTCAATATGTTTAAAAGCATATCTTGACTAGATTCTAATCCTGTTTCTACTTGTAAATCCCTTGGCACTATACTCCAACTTGGTTTTAGTTTATTCAACTTCTAAAAGTCCTATGATTCTAAAATGCTGCCTATTAGTAAATATTATTAATTCAGGTGCAGATTTTAAAAATGTATGCATTGTTCTTTATAAAGCAAGGTTTTGGTTTGATAATTCTTAGTTAAGTAATCCTCTCTGAAAACATCTTGGATGAGGTCTGAGGCTTTTCTTTTGGCCCATGTTTACTCCATTTTCATCAATATTGATATTTCCTTAAAATGTTGAACTTTTAGAGGGTTTTAAAGACTTGACTGTATATTACCTTCGCAGACAAAAAGGGCTGATAGGGAGATGAATTCCTGATAAAGAATGCCATTTTGAATTTTCATCCCCTTTTGAGACACTTACTAAAGATATGTGTATTTCCAGAATTGGAAATCTAGTTTGAGAACTGTAACTGAATTTCTCCCTGATGTCTCAGTGGCTCCTCAAGAGACCTAGCATTGAATCTTTTTGGTAAGTTTTGTTTTTTTTAGTTCTCTCCATTCGAATCCTAATATACACATAAAGATACACACAGATATGTTCGCAGGTTTTCCTAGATATGTTATATGCATCTATAGACATATTGTCTATGATAACCTTTCTAGAACTTTATATTTATAAATATATGCATAAATATTTATTATTTTTAACATATATTTTCTTAAGTATATCATAGCTGGGCAGTATAATGCATATTGCATGATGACAAACTTAAGCCTCCTTTAAACCTTTGTTTAAGGTTATTTATGTATAACTTTTTTCGCAGAGGCTTTTTAAGGAAAAATACTTTTTAATCCTTTTTTTAAGGAATGGCCTAGGTTGCAGAAGATATAAGTAATTAAGTCAGTTATTATGATATGGGATGATAACTGCAACAGTGAGAAATGAAAATGTGCTGTGGGGCAATACAGGAAAAAGTGGTCAGCTCTGTCCAAACATATTAAGGAAGGCGTCTTAGAGTTTAACCTTAGATTGAATCTAGACAAATAATGGCTGCTGCTGTTGCTGGCTATTGTATATTGGACATTTGCTTATGATATGACTTTATATTATGATTTTATCCTGTCCTCACAGCAACCCTATGTTGTTGGTATATCCCCATTTTATGGCTGAAGAAACAGGCTCTGAGTTTTAAAAATACTAACAGCTAGTAGGTGATGGAACATGTATTTGAAACCATGTCTTTTTAACATAATAATTTTTAATAATTTTACCATAGTGCTTCCAAACAGGTATGGGAAAGTGCCTTCTTTATAGGGAGAAAGTCATGTAGGAAGGCACAGAGGGGGAAATCCGTGCAGAATGCTGGGGCCCTGCAGGTAGTTCTTATAGCTTATGTGTAAGATGCAACTGAAAGGAGCTGGATTTTGAGATCCAACAGAGATTGGGGCTTGGAGTACGAGGACTCTGAGGCCATGCCAGGTCTGCATTGATTTTGGAGAGGACCCAGTGAGTGATTTTAAACAGCCAGACATAAGATAGCCCACTTTGTGTATGTGGGAAGCACTCTATCATTTGGTGGAGGCTATAGTGGATGATTGTAATGCCAATGCAGTACAATGTAGCCATTTACTGGGATAAAGGAAAGAGAAGCCCTGAGAGCTTTGGGGTATTTAGAAATTCATATGACCAGTGAGAAGGTAAGTGAGAGAAATGAGACAATAATGGCTCTCTAGTCTCTCCTGGATTCCTGGAGAGTAGCTCACTGGAAGCAGAATAATTACCTTGCAACCCAGTCGGTATTTTATGTTTTATTTTTCAAAGACTGTTGCTGTTTTTGGACATAACAGAATTCTCCCATAATATTCTTTTTCAATGTCTTTTTGCAGTCTCTGATTATCTAGTGAGAACTTTGTCCCTGGAAGAACGCTTTTACAATTCTTTGGCTTATTTCTTTTAAAAATGAAATTATCTAATTTTAGTATGGCAGGAAACTTCCTAGGCATATTTATGTCTAAGGATGGGACGGATACATTTTGGTTAGTGCACACATTCTTATTTCCATCCTTGAAAGTTAATGCCTTAGCTATTGGGCCATATCCCATACCAGCTATGTTCAGAGAATCTTAACCCTGTCAGATTGGTACAAATGTAAGTTGTAATTTATCCAAGTTACATATAGAGTTCATTGAGTCTGAGTTGCTTTAAATAAATTGTTATTATGAGTATGACCAATGAGAATTCTACAAGGACAAATCTACAAGGAATGAGGACTCTCCAAGGAGTATATGACATTTCAGTAGCCAGTTGATTTGTCTGCATAAGTAGCAGTGATGAAAAACTTGCCCTTTAGTCCTTTGACTGTGCCTGTGTATTTCCTATCAACATGATCCTTTAGAAAAGGAGGATGGTACCCTCTGTGGTTAATTTCCATATTTTGTCATGGCTTATAAACATCTGGAGGGATAAGAGTAATGGTGTTTGCCTTTTGTACTCAGCAAGAGGGGTGGTATGGGGGTGGAACTGGGCAGATACCCCCATTTGCGCAGTATTAAGCAAAGGAAGTGTGTATCAGGAGCGTTATATGCACCAAACAACTGCAGGAAACAATACAGGCACTGCAGCTGTGTGGAGTCCAGCCATGTAAGCTTCCCTTAGATAAAGTTTAGTTTCTGAGTCACTTGTTTTCCACCTGAAGCACCTGTTTCTTTGGAGGATTCCATAAGAGAATTTTCTTGTGGAATCACCATAGTTTCAGGACAGGCCAGTGAATATTAGAAGTGGGAAATTATTAGGTTAGAATGAATGAGTGGCATTTAAATCTTCCAGAAATTTCCCTGTGGAAACTGTGTGTGCACATGTGCACATGGTCAGTTTCACACTGAAAGAGGCTGGCACCCCTCCGGTACAGGCTTCGCGTTGCTACTGTTCTATGTTTCTCGATAGAAAAAAAGTAAAAGATGATGCTTGCTGCTTTGAGTGGACAGGCACCCTGTAGTGCTAAATCATTTCCACTCTTTACATTGTCTTCATAAAGTACCTGCCTACTCATAATTCATCTCAGACAAGATAATCACTCCTGGATGGTTGTATTAGGATATAGGGCACCATTTTTATTGGCCAGTCTAGATCAACTTTTGATGATTAATAACATTGGATATAGATGGAGTAAGTAATTTTAAAAGTACATAGAAGGCGGGTGGTGTGATGGTAGCTCAGTGGCAGAGTTCTCACCTGCCATGCTGGAGACCTGGGTTCAATAAATAAATAGTGCCTGCCCATGCAAAAAAAAATAATAATAATAATTAATTAATTAATTTAAAAAGCCAAGTGAAAATTACACAGAATGCCAGGTTTAGGTTAGAATAAACTCTGTCTACCTCTTAGTCTACAGTGTTTTACAAGCATGCTGTTCTAGTTTGCTAGCTGCCGGAATGCAACACACCAGAGACGGATTGGCTTTTAATAAAAGGGGATTTATTTTGTTGGTTCTTCAGAGGAAAGGCAGCTAACTTTCCACTGAGGTTCTTTCTTACATGGAAGGTACAGGATGGTCTCTGCTGGTCTTCTCTCCAGGCCCTTGGGTTCCAACAACTTTCCCCGGGGTGACTTCTTTCTCCATCTCCAAAGGCCTGGGCTGAGCTACAAGTGCTGAGATGAGGAATGCCAAGCTGCTTGGGCTGTGCTACGTTGCGTTCTCTCATTTAAGCACCAGCCAATTAAGTCAGATGTCACTCATTGCAGCAGACATGCCTCCTAGCCGACTGCAGATGTAATTAGCAACAGATGAGGTTCACGTACCATTGGCTTATGTCCGCAGCAACAAGACTAGGTATGCTCACCTGGCCAAGTTGACAACTGAATCTAACTAACACAGATGCTTTAGCAAAAACACTGCTGATGTTTTGCTAATAGCCTTAGGTTTGGGGCAGAGAGTGGTAGAAACATTTTAGTTTATTAATTGCTAATGTACAATTTCTTAGGGAACTAGTAATATAAAATTTTCATGGCATTATAATGAAACTACTGTAAAATATCATGATGAAAGGAGATGGTATTAGTTCATATACATTTTCCAAAAAATATACTAAAGAGTTTTATAGCTTTTTGTTGTTTTGGTTTTGGTCAGTAGACTGTCCCAGGATTTTCATAAATAAATAGGCAGTCACACACACACACACACACACACACACACATATATATTTTCTATACTATTTTGGACTCAGAGTTGGAAGACACCTAAGGCTCGATTTAGTAATCCCTTCAATAGTGTTTGAACAATTCCCAATGTGGGCACAGAAATAACTTAAGTTGTAACACTTCCATATGTGGGTAGTGAGTTATTTATCAAATCATTACTAGTGATAAATCAAAATCTATCTTCCTAAATCTTCTATTCCTTGATCTTGGTTCTGTATTCTGGAGCAGAACAGAATTAGTTTATTAATTTTCTGTGGGACAATCCTTCAAAAATTTGAAAATTATTATACTGCTTTTCTAAGCTTTTTCTTCTTCAAATGAAACAAATGTGTTTTCTTCTTCAAATGAAGCAAATCAGTTTTTTTGTTGTTGTTTCTTTGGAACCTGTTCACTTTTTAAATAGTTTGAGATATCTTTTAATGACAATATATTAGACAGGACCTTTAAAGCCTTAAAAAAATTAAAATTGAAAGAGAGACTAGAAGCCATTTAGAAGAAGGGACAATATCGTCATACCAATGACGGGAATGAACTAGTTTGAGAATTACATTTATCTCGGAGCCACCCGAAAGTCAAGGACAAAAAAAATTGGTTAATTTAGGAAGTGAGATTTTGAACTAAGCATAAAATATTTGTGTCCACTGGACCTTGGGAAAAACCAAATTATTCAAAGAATTAATATTATTATAGAAATAATCAAACTTGCAGAAACATAAAGAATACAACCAAAACCACTCATATCTCCACTATTCACAAATTAACACTTGCCATATTTGCCTCATCTATCCTTCTATAACATATATAATACATATATGGCTATTTTTTGGTGAATCATTTCAAAGTAAGTTATAGGCATCTCTGCTAAATTCTTCAGCTTGCTCCTTCTAAAATAAGGCTATTTTTATCACCCAGAACAAATTGAATCATACTACCCTAATATCATGTAATATACAGACCTTACTCAAATTTCACCAGTTGTTCCCCAAATGTCTTTTCTAGCTGGTTTTGTTGAACCAGTATTGAATCAAGATTTAGACATTGAATTTGATGATTATGTCTCTTGTCTAAGAAATTTTTTTCCCTATACATATTTTAAGTTTTGTATTTAATTTTCTAATAACCTACCAAATGGCGGTGATCATTTCTGATGGGTTAGTATTGGTTCATATTACTGTTTTTTTTTGTTTAGTTTAGAATAAAACATGAGTTTTTGTATTTTTTTTTTAATTTAGGAAATTTTTTAAAGCCTCGGCTGTATTCACCGTAGAAGGGGCTCAGTAAACATTTTGGTAAGAATCAAGTAACTTATGTCCGAAAATGCCAAGCATCTTGCAAGTATTTTAGGACAATTACATGATAAGCACTGAAACCATCCGGAATGTGTTGCCATGTAATCAGGTCTACTCTAAGTACAGTCAACTCCTCTTTTACATGACTAGATAGATCAATAAAACGTGTTATTTCTCAATCTCAAGAATCCTTGAGATCGTCATAAGTGCTTGAGTCCTAAGATTTTCATTTGGCTCAAAAAACTTATCTCGAAACCATTTAAAGTCATTTAAATCTTTGTCAAAAGCGTCAGAATTCTTAATCTAGGCCACCGTAGAGGAACCCTGTAATTTCAAGAACATTTAGAAAGTGACATGTCATTTCCCTGCCCATGTGATTTCCTTTCCAGGCAGAGTTTACGCAAACATGACTGGCTATAATTCATGTTTCCAAAGGTTTTGACTTAGAGGTTTTTCACTGATTTTTTCTTTTCTCCTTGCAGGGCATTCGACTGAGATATTTCTCAGATTTTGATTTTAAGGAATAAAATTGTTAAATTTCAAAAGCAATAATTTGGGGGATAGATTGGAGGAAAAGAGAACACATTGTTTTTGGAATAATACTGTTATTGAAATGGTAGTGTCCATAGATCTCAAACTGAAGATCTTGTTTTCAATCTTATCCTTATAATAGTAAAGATATAGAAAGGAAATAAGAGGGATATCTTATAGTTGGATGGAATTTTCACTTTTGATTTCAGTCGTGGTGTTGTCATATCTTTAATAATAGAGTGAATTTTTATATTGAAAAGAGTTTTCTAAATTCAAAATTCATAAAATTATATAAGCATGGTTTCTTCATTATAGGACCATTGTGGTTATAGATTGTTCAGGATGACATTTTCTCTGCCTGTGTTATTACTGTATACTATTTGTTGAATAAATAAAACCTCCTCCTCATTGTGATATTATTAATAATATAATAATTTAATCCTCTTCTTTTCTATGAAAAATTTCCCTTGAAAACTGTATAGTCTTTTTTTCTTCTTCTATTGAAATTCTACATTCTTTCCCTAATAACAGTAGATTGAAAAGGAACCTGGAAAGCCTCCTTATTCTCATTTTGGGGCACTCAGCAAGGTCTTTTGGTAGAGTTGGTAATTCTGTTTTCTGAGATAAGAATCAGGCACAGTCAGTTGATAATTTCCTTCCTTTTATTCTGCATTCATTCTGAATATTTCATGATAAATGCTTTTAGTTTTGTCATAGAAAAATATATCAGTGCCCAGAATTGTCAAAAGGCAAATACTCACAAGAAATTCTACTGCAGTGAAATAGCCATTGCAAAAGTGCTGAAATGGCATCTGTCCACAGTCGATATCTACTTCAGTTCCTAAACTTGCACCATTCATTATCATGGAAAATGTATTATTATATTGTTTGGAAGTTCCAACAAAATTCAAAATCCATCCATGTTTAGCTTATTAGGATTTCTAGTAAGAATAATACAGAACTGGAATGATACTAATTTATTTGCTACATTCTAAGGGAGATGACTTACTTTTTCTTCGACTTGACAAAGTAAATGTTAACCCATCAGCATTTAATGACACCGAGGCAATCTTTACTTTCATAGATAGTGTCTCTTTATTGCATGCATCTGTGAATATTTAATAAATTTAAAAAATTTTGATTTAAATCAACATTGGCATAAAGTCTAAAAGTTAGGATTTCAGCAATGATAATAGCTAATCAGACAAGAAAACTAATTTAAGTAAGGAGAGAAAGAATGGCTTCCTGGTTTCCTCACTATAAATTGGACTATTTTATCTCCTTTGCCCAGTTATAGGGAAGATTAAAACAGATAATGTTGCAGGTGAGATCTTCAGCTTAATGCCTAACAATTAAGTGTGTGCTAAAAAGTTGTTAATTGATATTATTGATTACATTACAAGAAATGCAGTTAATTATATAGAAACTATTTTTGCCATATTTCTGTTTATATATCATTCTTCTTTCCTTTAATGAAATCCAACCTCTCTTTTCACTACAATTTGCATGGCATAATTTGTGGCAATTTGAGGTCAAGTTATAAATTGAATCTCTCAGAGGATCCAAGTAAGAGTAAAAGAGAGATCAAATATGGATAAAACAAAATACATAAAGCATTTACCACTGATTATCCAGTAATAATCAGTAGCTATGTTTTAATTCTTGACCTTTTTAGAATGATAAGATATATAGGCTGAATATGAAATTGCCAATATTTGACAAAAATCACATTATCATGTGGGTTAACTTAATACTTTGGTGCTAAATGGCTTACTAAGATGAGATAGTTATCCAAAAAAAATAAAAAAACAACAACAGAAGAGCTTTTAGAGTAGATGGTGTTAATACTTTCTATATGGCTTTTTAATGTAAAATTAGAACCAAATGAGTATATGCTGCAGAGAGTAAGTTTTCCACTAACATAAAGAGGAACTTAGAAGCAGTACTATGTTAGTAATAGAAAAGGTTCTTGAAATTAGTCAGGAGACCTGGCTTTGTGCATTAAAGTTCTCCAGTTCTGTTTATTAGTGATCATTTGACCTTCCATTCATTATCTCTTGGCCGGTCAACAAAAATTTAGTGTTGACTATTTATTTGGTGATCCAAATTATTGTGTATTAGTCTTTCTTTTAGTAGGTTGTATTAATTAAAACAAGATAGGTTCTCACCTAGCTGATGTTTTGTAAAATTGTATTTCTACACTGGTACATAAATACATATTAGTCATTACAGCTTGTTACTGTTAATGTCTGACTTACCAAATTTTAATTCCATTAAGAACAGTGGTTGTGGTGGCAAAGCTTGACACTTTGAAATCTTTTTCTAGCCATTTATTGAGTTTCTGGAAAAGAAAATTGTATTCTAAGAAATTGAGGACAAGAACTGGAAAATATTCTTTGATGCTCCTGTGTTCAGCAATGGAAACATCTAAGTTGTCTTTTCAATGACACATTTTATTTTGCAAGTCTCAGAACATTGCCCATACCTGGGTTTGATTCCTGTCCCAGGCATGCCCCCCAAAACAGCAACAACAAAACATTGAGAACAAAATTCCCTGTGATATACATAGGACATATCTGCTTCTCTGTGTGTGCATGTATACATATAGAGATACATATATATAGGGATACACGGAATAAAACCATTACTCATGTGTCAAACTTCTGTTAAAACAAACTAACCCTGGAAATCAATGAAGAATATGTTATAGGTCTTTGAAATCTTATGCAAAACATCAGAATCACGTGCAATTAATTTATGGTTTTCTGTTTCAAACAACTGTGCCACAGTCTTTGAGAAGATCTATTAAGAGAAAAAGCTAAGGATTTATTAATTCTTTGAAAATAAACCTTAGAAGTGACTGCAGGAGACGGTAGTAACATATCTTTGTAGATGTTTCCTTTGTTTTGATTCTGTTTCCCTTGATTGTTTAGGTGGAGAAATTTATGTTGGTCCCTAAAATTGTGCAAATTGGCTAGAATAATCTTGTTAAGGCTGTTGAGTATTTTAGTTAGTAGTCCTGTCACTTTAGTGTTTATTTTTTCAGAGCATAAATCAGTTACTGTTGGTTGATAACAGAATATGAGGAATTTTTGTGACTGACTTAAAGATTTTACATGTCTGTAGAATGCATATTATTTTTGAAAAAAAGAGGCTTATATACTTGCCTTCATACTTAGAAATTTCTTGAATCTTTAAATTTGACAATAATAGGTAAAAATATCTTTTCTGTTTTGTTGGGTAGGCTTCAGCCAGCTTTTGAGAAACTGTTAGTTAGCAAGAGAATAATATATGAAAATGAAATTAATTGCTGCCTATTAGTTTTGATATATTTGATAGGTGATCTAAATTGACTATTAAAATAGTAATATTGATTTAAAGTTATTGTTTTTAGGATGGCTGTCATAAAGAAAAGCTATCATTTGAAGTGCCATGTGTGTTTTGTTGAGCAAATCAGTAGACTGGATAAATTTCCTTCCTGGTTTTTCTTGGGAGTCCCAGTGGCCATCTCATGCCACCTTTTGAGTAGTCCGGTTGGTTATCATTGAGTATGTGTCACCTTGCTCCTTACCTCTTCTACCTGATATCATCAGTGTCCTCTGTGAGCTTGCTTATGTGTGTGCACGGACACGCTTCAGAAGATGCTGAGCTCTTCTTCTATTAGGTCTCACCGTAGTGACACATAGCCCTCCCACTACTCTTTCCTCTCCTATAGCCTATATCCTCCCAGGATTCTGCAGGTATTCCTAGGGTAGAGATAAAGGAACAAGTGCGAGCACATTGTACCTGGGATTGCTTGTCGTCTGTCTGCAGGAGTCTTGCCTTTGGGCCTTTTTTTTTTTTTTTAAATCCTCATTGCTTTGTCATTAGGATGAATTCTTTTTCATTAGAGTCCTCAGTCTCTCATGCAATTAGATTATGGTAGGTCACCTCATATTAATGATACCAAGGGAGCCAGGCATGTTTGACATGCGCAGATTTTGTGTAGGCTTGAGTTGCAACACAATCTGTGCCCGTGCTTTGAATGAATTTAACATACAAATGAAAGGTTAACTAATGCCAGAGACTTACTCATGGCAGAAACTGGCTTTCTATTCATTATGTGCTTTTCTTCCTCTTTTCTGAGCACATAGGCAGACTATATGCCCATGTGGCAATGTGACTATATTTTAGCTACTGCAATGTGAGAAGTATTGCGCATCATTTCCAGGGCTGACCCATGAAACTTTTTGTATTCTATCCTCTGTATTTTTAATTTCCCCCATTCACCAGCTGAACACAGAGGCCTTTCAAGCCTTGAAGATAGTGGAGCCAAAAAATGGCTATATCCCCAGTCCTTGCATCACCAGATAGAAGAAAGTTGCCTATTGAACACAATTTTTGGATTATTACGTGAGCAAACAATAAACTTTTAGCATGTAAACCACTGAAATTTTGAACTTATTTATTACAGCAGCTGATATTATCCTAGCATGTCATTTCTCAATAGTTCTTAAACTTTTTCACCCTAACGCACCTGAAAGATGAGACACTGCCATCAACATTAATTATGGCAGGAAGAAAAGAATTTCAAGATCAGAAAGATGCAAAGTTAGTTGAGCAAGAAAATGGCAGAGGAATGTCATTGAATTTAATAGCAACAAGACCCCTGTTAGAACAGTTTCAACGGAGTGGAGGACTGGGAGACAAAATTGCCGAAGGAAGAACAAATGAGTGGTAGATGAACAAGTCGAAACACTAACTTGAATTTATTGAGTGTAATAGATTCTAGCAACACATGTCATTGGATTGCAAAATTCATGCAAAACAAGGGAATTCTATTTTATTGTTGAAACCATTTGTGAGAAGAGCTAAAGGTGAGGATCTTAGTGGCATGGGAGTAGGGTAACCATTTATCTGTTTCCCCAGGCAGTCTTGGCTTATGCTTGTTGACCTGCCATAATTGTTAATAGTGCCCTTTCACTGTCAGTAGTGCTCTAGTTTGGATAAAAAAATTACATAGTCCTATTCCCATACAGAGAGAACCTCATATGAGGACACAGGAATTGTTTTTATCTGAAAGGTAAAACTTAACTAATGAATGAATTGCTGTTGCACCTATGGAATATTCTTTAGTTGCATCTTGTAAGGAAGTTAAAAGTTTGTGTTTTTTGTTTTAACCTTAACAACATTGTAGAGTTAGCCCTGACACAGCATTACCTTTAGGAAATAGAATGTTGGATAACTTTCATTGTTGCCGGTTATCTTTTGGTTGGTCTGTAATTGTTAGTCTGACATTTTCTTTCTTTGGCCTGTTTTGTCATAAAAAATAATTTTGATTTACAAAAATGAGCTGATGAAAGAACTAACAGCAAATAGATCAATCTTTTTGTTTCTGTTTTTCCTTCTTGGATGGGAAAAGATCTTTCTAAATGTAGAAACAAGAAGACCTCATAAAGAAAAATGTTGATAAATTTTATTGTATACAAGAAGTGGAAAATGTGTGCATCTAAAAACTAACCAAAAATAAAAGGTGCATAGAGTAAACTGTGGCAAAATATGTGAATCTTATTGTAAATACAGTGTTAAAAGTTTTATTCTTATGATGGGCAAAGATGGAGCCTAGTGCTTTTTGCTTCTTTGTTCGCTTTTTAATTTGCCTTCATTTTGCCATCATTTTGAACAGATTTAAACATGTTTACTAGCCATTTGTACTCAGTGTATGCATGTGCATGCAAGTGCGTATTCTTTGTAGAGGATAAACGTATATTACAATAGAGAACGCTTACCTCTTACTATGTCTCAACATAGATTACTATATTTAATACCTCCAGCCTTTCTCTTATTGTCTTAGTTTTATAGATGAGGTTAGGTAACTTGCCCATGGCCACATGACTAATGAATAGAAGACCTGGAATTTGAATTCATGTAGTCAGATTCCAGAGCTAAAGATCTTAATTGCTGCTCTCCTAAATCAGTACACAAATGAAAAACTCCAAGAATGCTCAAAGGACAAAGAGCATAGAGACCCACACACTTGCATGCACGTGCATACTCTGAGTACAAATGGCTAGTAAACATGTTTAAACCTGTTCAAGATGATGGCAAAATGAATGCAAATTAAAAAGCGGACAAAGAAGCAAAAAGCACGAGGCTCCATCTTTGCCCATCATATTGGTGAATCGTTTGTTCTAAATGAAAACAACTAGAGTTGACAATGGTGCAGTAAAATATTGGTGATCCTGTCCCTTTAATGCATTCATGCAGCGAAATGTGTACTATTTTCTGTCATGCCGGAGTGGTTGCTGGTACGCTGTCTTTGGTAAAGATTAGGCTATACTGTGTAGCCAAAACCTGAAAATTGTTGATAGTTTTTGATCTAGCAGTTGTACTTTAAAAGAAAAGTATCTAAGAAAATAAATATTCAGAAAGGCTCATAGTATTTAGGGATCAATTGACTGATGCAATATAAATTTAATAATTTATAATAAAAACTGGAAATAACTTAAATATTTATTCAATAGAAGGGACTTGGTTAAATGAGTTTGGTTGCCATGTACAATGGAGTACCCTGAAGCCATTTAAATATTTTGCAAGGATAATAGAAACACCTAAAAATGCTCATAATATGTTAAACAAAGCCGTCATAAAACTAGATTAATCATGATCCAGTTTTACTAAGATTATATGTGAAAACCTTGAAGAAAGGAAGCTTATCAAAATGTTAACTATGTAAGTTTTAAGTGGTTAGATTATGGATAATTTTTATTTTTCTTTATAGTTTTCTGAATCTTAGATATTTCATATAATGAATATATCTTACTTTCTTAATCAGAAAGAACTTTTATTTGAAATAGACTTAAGCATCTTTTGAATAGTTCTTTTGGAAAATTCCTGATATGTCCAATTATTTTTTGGAAGGTTGTGACTTACTCCTTAGAGGAAGCAGAAAACCAGAAAGAGAGGCAACTAGAAATTCTGTTAGACTTGTAGAGGAAAACCACTTTCTACATGTTCCTACTGGAAATTTATATTAAAGGTACAGGTGCAATCTTGGTTCCATTTGAGTAAATCATTCAAACTGTTAGTCATTCCTCTGGTGGAAGTTGCTTGGCCCTAGAATCCCTTGTTGAAGGCACAATAGCTCATTTGTGCCTCTCAGGCATGACCTTTCCAGGAATCAGCTCTGCCTCGACAAGAATTACGGATTTTCATAAAAATCTCATTGTAGTAGAATTGAAATTGAGAATCATATTACCATTTTATTGTATCTAGTAAAACCTGAAACTTTTAAAAGATATTTTTCTTAAAAAAATCGAGTAAAATGGAAGCAATTTATATTTATCAAAATATTATACAAAGAAAACACTGTTGAACTGATGATACATTTGTAGGTGGGTTGAGTCATGTATTTGATAAAATGCATTTAGCTGCCTAATGGAGACATTAGATACATTTTTTAAAAATCTCATCTCTGATCTGTTTAGTTCCAGCAACATCCTGATTTGGCAGGAATTATTTTTCAGAGTCTGTTCCCTTTGGGGATGCATCCTGTGGGAGCCCTTGTTTCCTTTTGGCTTCCTGTGTATTTAAAGAACACTTAACAAGACCAGATATGGGGGTATGTGGTGATGTTTTTTTTCCATGCATATAAAGATGAAAATATTGTTCCCTGTGGCTAAATCTAAAATGAATAAAAATACTTTTCATCTTGATAAGCAAGGACGTTTAAAATTAAAGACAGAATCAATAGCCACTATTGGAACAAAAATTGCTTTTATCTTTCTTTGTATTTTTCCTTGTATTAAAAGGTGTTTTAATCGAATTAAAACTGAATAGATGCTGCAGGGACCCTTTTAGATAACATCTGTTCCGAGTTAATGATACCTGGAATAGTAAATGCATGTGACCTTCCACCCTTGCCTCCTCTAGTCAGTCTTTTTCCTCTGGCTTCAAGAGTAGTCTGTTCGGTGTCCATGAGGTGATTTTTCCCAGTGCTGCCCCTTGGCCCCTGCTGCCCCTGCTGCTGGTCACTGCCTGGAATCCTAGGGCATGCTCAGTGCTGTGGGTGCCACTTGGTCTCCCACCTGGACTACCACTTGGGTTCCCACCTACTCAAAAAGAAATGTGTGTTTATGTGCTGCAGGGGAGGATCACAGTGCAGGAAGAAATGTAGTAAAAATGGTTGATTAATTTCATGGTTCTAAAAGTTCAAAGGAAGGAAGTTTCAATAACAATTAGGCTTTTGATGAGAGCGTCCCGTCGTGGGTGCGTCTCCGTGCCCAGCCTTGTTCCTTTGTCATGAGGTCTTCTCGCTCCTCCCACTTTGAGGGACAATGGCCTTCTTTAAACCTCCACAGTGGAAGTCTCCCCCATATGGAGAACTCTGTTTCATGCTGGTTTTGTCTACACACGTACTGGGACACGGGGTCGCCCCAATGATATGTCTTCTGGTGTCTGAGTTTTTCAGTCCTGAGAAACACCATGGGGAGAGTTTGGTGTGAAAGAAAGAGATGCAGATGGTCGAGGATGAGATTTGGTCTTCTGAGTCCCTCCCCTGAATGTCCTTCCTCATTTTGAGGCTCAGATATGCCTTCTCATTCTTCCAGCAGATTGTTAGTGAACAGCCACTGAACCATATCCCAAAAAACATACACACACATACACTTATCCATCCCAAACCAAGCATTAACCCTAAAGAGAGAAGTCTAAGTTTGTATTGAATTAGTTGCGAACACTTAGAATTGTAAATGAAAGAAACCCAATCTGACCTACCACTACTGATACTAAGTACTAATATTTATTAACTGCAAGCTATATGCAATTGTACTGTGTGAGAGGTTTATAAAAATTAACGAGTCAAATTCTCATAATACCTTTATTAGGTAGGTTCTATTAATATTCCCATTTCATACATGAGGAAACTGGAACACAAAGAAGTGATAGGTAATTTACTCAGGGTAGTTAGTGTTAGAGTCAGAATTTGAACCCTAGTAATTTGGCTCCAGGGCTCCCTAACTTTGGTAGAATGTGGAGAATTCATTATCTCATAGATTTCACCATAAATGTAAACAAGCAAACCCTTAGAAAGTACAGAGTAGGAGGCTTCAAGAACATTGGAACCAGGAATTCAAATACCATCCTCTCTCTCACTGTCTCCTATGTCTCCTTTTTCTCCGTGTGCATGCACTCATTGCAGACTGGATTCCTCAGCATGGTTGGAAACATGCCACTGAGAGATCTTGACCTTGATTATTTGTATAAATTCTGCTGCTGAGGATATGCTTTTTCTCAGCTAGAGTTATAAAAATCAGTGGGTAAAATTTGTAGTTAGACAATGATAAAGGCAGCTGCATAAATGTGTGTCCCTCCCCTCCGTATATCCTGAGAACAATGCAGAATATCAAGAAGAAAAAATAAAAATGCATATAAATCACACCTTCAGCATAGTTAGAAGACAGAGACCATCCGAACTTCAAATTAGCTGTAGGTAAAAACAAAACAGAAACCAAATCTCAGTGAGCCCTCTCTCACACTCTTACCTTAACTTAAGCCTTTGCCATGAGCAAGGGCAGTTAACAAAACAAAATAGAAAAACTACATGTGAGAGAGAAGAAGAGTGCTAGCAGCAGACCCAAGATTAATGTGAAACACCACCAAAGGGCAAGTTCACCCGATAGGTGGAAATATTTACAATTGGCCTCACAAAGAAGGACCCAACTATATGTTGTACACAAGGGACACACCTAAAACAAGATGATTCAGAAAGCCTGAAAACCATAGAAAGGCTTCTGACTGCCCAGCTAACTCAGCTGCCCACCCCTGGACCAGTCAGCTGTGGCTGATGGCATACATACCTTTTGTTCAGCTGCCCTCCTGTCTCCTCCCCAGCCGTTAGTTATGTCTAGGATGGTGGCCTTATTTGGAATTTGATAACTTCCTTTAGAACTAAATGTTTAAAGCAGTGTCCTAAAGAAGAGGGGTTCTAATCTCAGAAGAAAATGGAGGTAGTGGATAGGCAAAACACATATTAAGAAAAAGAGACATTTTCCCAAAATATGACATAATCTTAAAATCATTCTTCTGTACGCTTTGATTTTCTTATTCTTGCTGATTGATAGTTGTTTTCAAGTAATTTAATGTATGAGCAGCAGTCGTATAGAAAAAGACAGATAGTGAAACTGTCTCAAGTAGTACTATTCAGTAGAAATGTAATGAAAGCCACAAATGCAAGCCATGTGTGCTGGTTTGAAGCTATTATATACCCCAGAAAAGCCATGTTCTTTTAATCCAACATTGTGAGGGCAGACCTGTTCTTGGGTGGGACCTTTTGATCAGGTTTTTTTTCATGGGGATATGACCCCACCCCTTCAAAGTGGGTCTTAATTTTCTTACTGGAGCCCGGTGTGAAGAGACTAAAAGACAAAAAACATAGAGCTCAGAGCCAACACAGAAAGCAGAGAGATGAAACCAAGACACAGACGTTTGGAGATGCTAAGCTAAGAGATGAAACCCAGAGTGTGCCCTGGAGAAGCTAAGTGAGGACTAACAGACAATGAGAGAGAAAACCACTGGAATCAGAGCCATTTGAGACCAGAAGCCAGGAGAGAAAGTCAGCAGACATTACCACATACCTTTTATGTTTCAGAGAAACCCCAGATGCCATTAGCCTTTCTTCAGAGTCAAAGTATCTTTTTCTGGATGTCTTAGTTTGGACATTTTCATGGCTTTATAACTGTAAACTTGTAACTTAATAAATCCCCTCTAAAAAAACCAGTCCATTTCTGTTGCATTCCAGCAGTATTAGCAAACCCAAAGACCATGTATATAATTTTAAATTTTCTAATAGCCACACATTAAAGAGTAAAAAGAAATAGGTGAAATGAATTTTAATAATATAATTTACTTAATCTAATATGTCCACAATATTATAATTTCTAAATGAAATAGTACAGAATTATTAATGAGATATTTTACATTCTTTTATTTTCTGTATTCCTCAAAATTGTATTTTTATCTTACAGCACATCTCAATTTGGACTAACCTCCTTTCAAGTTCACAGTAGTTTTGGACAGTGAAGATCTACAGAAAGGGATTTTTATTTTTGCCATTTTGGTGTAATGCTTGAAAACTAATATTTGAAACCTAAAGTGTATTTATATATGTGGCAATTTATTTATACACATATTTTTTTTGAATTCAAAACATTTTAATTAATAATACATTTCAATATTGATAGATGCCTTTCTACAGGTGGTATTTTTTTTTCTTTTTAACTTCTATGTCTCCTAAAGATTTTGTACTTTTGCAAATTAGAGGTTGCCACTTATAGACATTTGAAAATCAATCAGCTCACAGATAATATTCCTTTACTGCTTACTCGACATAAGCAGTATGTTTAAATGTAGTATGTTTAAATGTCCTTATCAGAAATGCTTTTTCTGAACATGTGATACAAAATAGCAATCTGTACCACTTGACCCCACACTCCAACAATCCCAGCACTCTTTACCCTGTTTTATTTTTCTCCATAATTCTTATCACATCTGACAAGTATGTAATTCGAAATTGTTGACTTTGACCTCTATTGAGGGCAAGGATTTTGTTGTATTCTCTGCTGCCTTACCAGATCCTAGAACAATGTCTGGCACATAGAAAGTGCTTAGTATTTCCTGAGTGCGTGAATGAGAGAATTTAAGATCACATGATATTCACTTCTGCTGTACACACTGGTGCTGTCATCTTCATCTCCCTACACCTGTCATCTCTTCCTCTTCCCACTGCTGTTACAGTCTTATCCTTAGCACCATTAGCCAAAACCATTGCAGTAGCCTCGTCCTTGGTCTCACCTCCTCCAGCCTTTACCTTTCAAGCTATTCTATATATGTCTGTTAGAAGAACATTAAAAAGCATCTCCAAATGTGAGCCTACTTTGCTTGGAACTTTTAGTTCTTCCTAGTGGTTTACAGTTCTTTACTCTGGCTTTTGCAGGAGCATCTGTAATATGCTGCTGGTATATATCTTGACCTTGGTTTTTAAGTGGTGCTAATAAAAAAATGTCCTTGTAAAGCTTCCTTAAAGTATATATGTTGTTACATAGTAAGTAAAAAGGGTTGCATTTAAAGCAGTGACACCTACTTCCCTAAAAACAAAACATTTGCAACTCTATCAATAAAGTACTTTAGAAAGTGTTCTCTTTGCTTCTAATTTCTGAAAGAGATTGTGGAGAATTGTTATGTCTTCCTTAAATGTTCTGTAGAATTCACCAGTAAAACCATCTAGGTCTGGTGGAAACTTATTAATTATTAATTCAATGTCTTTAATTGATAGATGTCTATATGTATTATGTTAGTCCTTGTGTGAGTTTCAGTTTTTGTATTTTCAAGGAATTGGTCTATTTTGTCGAAATTATCAAATTTGTGGGTATAGAGATGTTCATAGTATTTATTTTTATTATTTTAATGTCCATGAGATCAATAGTAATAATAACCCGTCCTTCATTTCTGATTTTGAGTCTTCTCACTTTTTCCTTAGTTAGCCTGTCCAGAGGTTTATGACTTTTATTGATGTTTTCAAATAACCAGCTTATGTTTTTTTGTTTTGTTAATTTTCTCTATTTTCTGTTTTCAACCTCTGTGATTTCTGCTCTCCTTTTTTTGTTCCTTCTACTTTCTTTAGGCTTTAATTGTTCTTCTTTCTCTAATTTCCTTAAATAGAAGCTTAGGTTATTGACTTTATATCTTTTTTCTTTCCTAATATATGCATTTAATGCTATAATTTTCTCTCTAAGCACTGCTTTTGCTACACCCCACAAATTTTGATAGTTGTAGGTTCGTTTCCATGTAGTTAAAATATTTAAATATTTCACTTGAGATATCTTCTGTGACCCGTGTTTTACTTAGAAGTACGTTGTTTCATTTCTGGATATTTGGGGAGTAGTGGGAGGATTTTCCATCTGTCTTTCTATTACTGATTTCTAGTTTCATGCCACATTTCCTTAAAACATACTTTGGTGCTTTCTGTTCTTTTCATTTTGGGAAGGCATGTTTTATGGGCCAGAATGTGGTCTCTTATGGTGAATGTTCCATGTAATCTTGATAAGAATGTGTATTCTGCTATTGTTGGAGGGAGTATTCTAAAATGCCGATTAAGTCAAGTTTATTCACAGTATCATATCCTAATTGATTTTGTGTAGTAGGACACTTTAAAAATCTCTGCTTTAAAGCACTGCGTGGAATTTGGTGGCTTTATAATGTGAGAGTCATTCCTGAATGAGCTAATTTATGACCTGAGAACATCAGTGACTCTGTACACTAAGGACATTTACAATCAGTATGTGGTGTTTGAATAATTCATGAGAATGTCATGTATTTATTTCCCATTGAGAGCTGCTTATTTTTAGTATATAACCAATTATGCCATTTAAAATGTAAAATACACCCTTACACAAGTGCATATTTAAAAAAGAAAGAAAAAGATCATACCAAAATGCTGACAGATTATATCCTCTGGGCCACAGTATTACATAGGATTACAAGAAAATTGCAAAATTTTCTTCTTTACATTTCCCTGTAGTTTCTGAATCTCCCACAGTGAATATGTCTGACTTTTGTAAAAAGAACCAAAAGGTTATTATGCCTTGTTGAAATCTAATATGTCTTTTCTTCAGAATAAACCTAAGAAGTAAACCATGATAAATAAAATTATATATGAATAAGCATAGCTACTTCCAGCACTTTATCATCCAGAATAGTAGTCAGGGAAGGATGTGATAAAGGAATTAATTAAAATCTACTGATAATTCCAACACCCCTTTTTGAAGCCACGCTTGTCATGGGATCAGATAACAGGCCTTTGTCATGCGATCGGATACCAGACCTTTGCTAGATTCAAAATAACAAGGACAGTAGAATGCTTCTCATTTCACTAAGCCTTGGTGGGGCTGAAGTGTAGGCACAGATAGCAAGTAATGAACAAATTCTGTAATTGAGTCTGGAATATTCAAAACTTGGTTTGCTTATCTTCCCAAGGACTGTGAACTCTTGGGATGAATATATCTAGAATATTGGGAAGTATTACATGAGTAAAAATTTAAAACTCTCCCCTAATTTTTTGGTAATCTCAGTTATAAGTGGGAAAGCATGGAAAAAGAGATTTGGGTGAATACATAGTCACATATTTTTTTCAGAAGAGTTTAATTTACCTGTAGTTTTAAAACCTTTCCCCCAACATCTGGTATGTACTAGGTCCATATAGTGTGTTCCATATTTAGTGAATATTAAATTTCGTAGATTCTCTATGCTACTATACAGTTCCTTAGAGTTTAAAAGTTGCATTTCTTTAGCAAACCATGAAACACCATCCCATATTCCTGGACTTCCTGGTTTAATGATGTGTAAGACCAAATACAAAGAATAGTAGGTAATTTTAACAGAATGAGTGAACTCACAGATATTAACTTCTTCATTAATTTCCCTTAATATTTGGTAGCATACTGCCATCTGAACTGTTTATTTATTGGATAATTACAGAGTTTATCATGGCATTAATTCTGTGCATCTTAGAATCAGTGCAGGAATCTTACTGCTGAATACACTCAATTATGGATTAATTTACTATATTTATGGCCCTCAGTGGAAAGACAGTGAATAAATAAAAAAGTCTGAAAAGGTAGAATAATATTAAGGTAATGAAGTTTTAGCATTTTATATGCATATCGAGTAAGTTGAACCAGACTCCGTATATGTAAGTAATATTTGTAGATTAGCTTCTATAATCTTCTTTGTTTACTTGGAAAATTTAGCAAAAATTTGATTTATCAAAGCAGTGTCTATGGCAGTTTTTTAAAAAAATGAATACTCTCCTGCCCCACTCTTCTCTACTTCTCAGTAGAGAATGGCCTAGAAGCAACCATTTTTTGAAAATTATTCTTAACTATGTTTTCTTTTTATACTTGCAGTTGAATAATTGATATATTTGCACTGGACATTTTGAATTGATTAATTTTACAAAGACTTTATTTATTATAACTGGGGATTTAGCTTTCTTATATTTTTCATATGCCCCCCATTTCCCCATATAGTTTTATTATCATTTAAAATGAAGCCAATGCAGTGTTTACACTATTATCAATATATAAATAATGATACTGTGTAATTGTAAATGGTTTTCTAATGAAAAATATCTACATCATGATAATGATGCCCAAGCAATGTCACAGATTTTAAAAACTCTAGTTAATTCATTAATCTAGTTTTTCATTATTTGCTGAGTATTTCCTACGTGATAGGTAGGTTCAGTATCAGGTTTTAGGGGAAGATACTGAAGAATCAGTTTCTGTCCCCAAGAAGTTCAGGGTCTTGTTTGTGAAAGAGAATATGTAAAAGTGTACTGGAGGTATGCACATGGGATCAGGAATCCAAGAAGGAGGGCTTTCCCCTGCCTGGCTAGCAAAGGCTACCTAGGAAAAGTAGTTCTGGAAATGAGCACTAAAGGAAACCGAAAGTTTCTAGGTAGACAAAATTGGGAGAGTTTTAATGACATTGGGGGTAGCAGTGGGTGAGAGGCTCACCTTATTTCCCTTTGCTTTTTCTGCATAGTTACAGAACTGGACACAGTAGGTTCAGAGTGCAGTCATGCTGAATTTGACCTTGTTACACTCTTTTAGATAAAGCTGCACCCTTATCTTCATTTCATAGTAGAACAAAGGCTCATAAAAATGCCACTTTAAGTAGAAATGTAATGCTGTCGGTGTAGTATGTAAACAGAGCTGCAGTGATCAACCTTGAATGATGCCACCGAAGGTTCAGCCAAAGCCAAACCTGGACTTACAGATAGCAGTGTCATCAGCATTGAACTCTGGTTCCTCCAGGATTTTATTCTGTTTTTTTTTTCACTTAATATGCATGTTGAACTAAAAAAGAAAATGACATTTAGGTCTGTTTAGTTTTAGATGAATAAGTGTTTATAATATTATCTAATTATCGGGTCAAATGGGAATCTAAGAAAGTTAGGGCTCACTGCAAGTTTGATCACACATGGGCTTTTATAAAAGCGAAGGATAAAACTTGGCCCTAGTTTTCATATTTCCATTTGTTTTTACTGGAGATTATTCTATCTTGTGACAGATTTCCTTTTTGTCATTTTTGAGCACTTTGTATCCTTGATTCAAGGTCATTGAGGGCGTACCGCTCTGGGAACTTAGTTATTTTGGAATGCTTGTGTGTTTCGAATCATTATTTGAGAGTTTTCATTCTGTGTAAATTAAACAAATGACTTAAATTTGTTGTCTCTGGAGCCCATTTGTAATTAGAATTGTATTTTATTTTAGTTAATGGAAATAAATTAGTTTTGGTCATCTTATTGCTCTTTGCCTATCTCTTTGCATTTTTGCAAAGTATCATTGCTATAACAAACCAGTTTGAGAATCCTTTTGATAATTAATATTTCCTTTGTTCTGGATCATCTCTGTCTAGTGTTTTGTTTTTTTTTTTAATTTGCATATGGGCATGAGGCACCAGGGATCGAACTCCAGACCTCCAGCACGGCAGGTCAGAGCTCTGCCTGCTGAGCCACGGCAGCCGCCCATCTGTCTAGTGTTTTCTTGTACTCTTATTCTTGTTTGTTTGATTGCCTGGCCAGTGGTAGGTTCTCGCCACATAAATGTTAATAAATGTTTTTGACCATAGTTCTTTAACTTCCTGAGTTTTTCCCTATGATTTTTCTAGATGCTGAAGAAAAATCCAGGCATTTCCCATTAGGTTTTTTGCTGTCATATCAAACTGTTTAAGACTTTTTATTAATGAAATTTCCAAACACGCAAAATAGACAAGTACAGTGGACACCCAAGTACTTATTACCTAACTGCAGCAATCATAAAATACATTTTGAAAGCTGCTAGTTTTGTTATCAGAATGAAAAGTGTGGTAGAAGTTTCTGTCCATTATTATTTGTTTTCTTCTCATTTTCCAATGATTTATCAGCTATATGTTAATCAGGAATAGAGCTGGGTTTTAAAGTGAGTCCTCAGGGAGAATCATAGGATCATAAAATTTTAGATTTGGAAAGGATTCCTTTAGTGCGTGTTTTACTTTGATAAGGCATCACACATGAGGCTTTCTTATCAAGGTTAACATTTTAGTAATTATTTAGTAAATATTTAATATTATAGTAATCATTTAATTAAAACACACTTTCTTGTATATGCTGGAAATGGTTGATGTACCTTATACAAATCACAATCATTAGATCCTTCAAGTAAGAACTTATTTACGTTATATTCTTGGTATAATTTCATTGACTTATATTTTCTATTATGATGTTCTTCAGGGCTTAAATATGGATGTTGAAGCACAAAACAATCTAGAAAAACATAAATTGGTTGGGGTAAGAGATAAGGCTAGAAACGTGTTAAAGAAAACCATTGTGTTAAATCCTGTGGATTGTTCAGCTGGAAGAGTTAAAAAATGGACACAAAACAAAAGAAGAAATTAATTTAGGTTTACAAAAAGTTTATACTTGAAAATTTTTTATATGAAAATGATGAATCTGAAAATGCAGTGATGAAGAAATAGGGCCTGTGGGTTTGCTCTTTCAATCACCATAGGCTTGTTAGTTATTGATCAGAGACTATTGAAGTCTATGCAAGCAGTGTCCATTCTGTTCTCATAATTCAAAATGCTCTATTGTTCTCTAGCTAACACTCTGGGAGCCTTCTTTTTTCCCAGGAAGCCTCAGTGCTTCCTCAGGCATTCAATTTAGAAGCTGAAGGAGACCTGAGCCATCTTTAATTATAATCTTATTGTCCAGGGTGGGTATCTAAGGCTGAGAGAGAGGCTTAAAAGCACCTTTCCCCTGGCCATTCTTGTGTTGCTTTTATAACCACAGTCAGTCCCCAAAGCCTGCCAAGTTCTTTTCATCCTTGTCTGCTTGACATTTCAGAGCTACTTTGCTTCATACTTAAAAACTGCATTTGCCTCCAAGCTCACCTTGCTGTTTTAAATAGATCTTATAATCCAGTTCAATAAGTTGCAACAGATGGAATAGATACCATAGGTAAGGCTCTGCTAAAAGTTCTATATCAACGATGAGTCAGGATTCCTCAAGGAGCTTTTCCAGCTAGAGGGGGGATTTTGCATGCCTAAATTCAAAAGGACTTGACCGCTGAATTGTGCTCAACATCTTGATTGCTGCTGTGACTGCATTAAATATTTCTAAAAATGAGTTTTAATCCATTTAGAGTGTTTGGGGCCTAATACATACCAGCTATGATGGTAGAGCCTAGAATACTCTGAAAAAGGAGGTTTAAAATTTAAGCTCTGTTCTGAACAAATTTACATTCTCATTGTGGATGATGCATACTCATAAATGTGCAAGGAAATATATATCCAAGTACCCAAGTGACTAGCATGAACGAAAGGACTGAAAATCAAAGCAGAAAAAACTGGAAGAGTTTATTGATGGAGTAGAACTTGAATTGAGAATTTAAGGTTAAATAAGTATTGGAAGAGTAGGAAAAGAAGGACCAGTTTGGAAGGAAGACATTGGGAGTAGACTGTGCAATTAATATGAGAAATAATGTCTGATTATTAACATTTATTAGCATGTAAGCTCTGCTTATTTTTGCTCACGTTGCTTTTTCCCTGCCAATTTTGATAGCCTACACTTTTCCTCACAAATAATACTGAAAGTCTTAATTCACTCAATTCCATTAATTTCAAATTCATAATACTAATTGATATTATTATATAGCGATACATTTCATATGTGAGTTTTAGAAATTTATTTTTCAGTATGTTCCCCTCAATAAATAAAGCAAGCAAACAAAAAATACAAAAGAACCATACACCTAAATTCTCTCTGTGCACTATTTCAGCAAGAAGTCATTAGAGGAATTCTGGTCAGCCCCCATATTTAAGCTTTACTTCTATTGACAGGGGATTTTTAGGAAGTTGTCATCACTTGTTTGAAATAATAAACTAGTTTTGAACCAATAAAGATATATATATAAGGTTATATATAAAATAAGCCTTACTAAGGTTTGCATGGTTTTCTTAGACTACATAAAGAAGCGTTAATTTAATCTACTCTTATTCATAAAACAGTGCATTGCCTCATCTACATGAGAAACACTGTTTCTGGAACTGCTCTTCTGGTTGTCAGACTTTTCCAACAAAAACCCACCAAGTTTTTTTTTTTTTTTTTTTTTTCCCCCCTATGGGCAGGCCCTGGGAATCGAACCCAGGTCTCCAGCATGGCAGGTGAGAACTCTGCCGCTGAGTCACCATGGCCCACCCAGTCCACTGTGTTTTAAAAAAGGGAAAAGAAACAGAAGCCACAACACTTACGCAGCCTGCATTTTAGAAGAAAGAACATTCAATTTAGGTTACTTGAGAATAATGAATTGGAAGGTTTTAGATCCAAATGAGATCTAGGAAGTTTCCCCAAACCTTTAGTCAGTTGTTGTTACTCCTAAGTTCTAGAAGTTTTCTCTATTTCATTCATATAGGAAAACTAATCTTTCTGAATTTTCTCTTGCCTGTGTTGTTTTTGTACACATATCCCTTCCCTGTCTGGTTATTTGGTACCACTTTTCTTTTCTTTCATTCTTTCTTTTAAAATCTATCATAAAAATACCTGATTGGCTATTTCCTGATTGGTAGGATAAGTACATTTTTGTACTCTTTTAAATTGAGCTCCATACTTATCTCAGCTGTCTTAAAAATGCGTCTGTATAATATAATGTAGAAGTGATGAGAAGCCTGAGTTTAATATTTCTTTTGAAGGTTAGGGCTTTTAGATTTTTTCCTGGATGGACATTCTTGTCCTCCACTTATGTTCTCTTGAAGCTGTGTACCCTGAGAAAGAGGGAGAGCTTCCCTTGAAAGGAGGATCTAATCTTTGGCCAAGGAGTTATAAGTAATTTTACTACAGTAGCATATAACAGCTCTCTGATACACTGTTTCACTTTAATTTTAGTTCTCTAAGTGAAAAAAAAAACTGGGCGGTGCAGTGGTGGCTCAGTGGCAGAATTGCCTGCCACGTCGGAGTCCTGGGTTTGAAAAACCTATGCATAGTTTATGAAATAGAAGATGTCTTAACTTTAAGGTACTTATGACAAAAATAATCCCATGGGTCAAATGAAAGTCCTAGTGTTTGTTCTGATTCAGGGATACAGAGGAAGACTGGAATTTATTTTGACATTGAATATTCTCTATAATTATAGTAGAAAAAAATTTTAAACCAGACTTAAGCATTATTAAGATTCTTAAAAATATTTGAAGAGCACAGTTTTATATGCCCTCAACCTTTTTGGTGATATGTTGGGTAAAGTAAACTTTGATAGGTTACTTATGACTATAGCTGCCAAGTGTCCCCACTATGAAAAAAAAATGATGTGGTTATTTTACAGGAAATACTGTACAGGACTGTGGTTTATGCAAAGAAATGCCCACAAAGAAACTAAAATAGTTTGTACTTAGTGGTGTACTTAACACTTGAATTAAAAATGAGTTCTCATAAATAAACCTTACTCCTAGATCTTAGGCTCAGAACTAATTATCATATGCTTTAATATAGAGCACCAAGATAGTACCTTCGTATATTTATGTGGCTCGCTAGCAGAATGCAGATAGAAGAGCCACATCAAGGCTGTATAAGTAATGGAATAGATGGGGGACAATTGTTTGACTTTAGCTGTATTCCCACAATGAATCCCCTCAGATTTAAAGTGCAGCACTATCTCTCCCTTTCATTTGCTGCACAGATTAGTAGTAGGTTTCTGATCGTCCCATTGCCATTCTTTCCATGAATCATTTAGTTTACTAACTAACATTTCTCTGTGTAATTGACTCATCAGGGCAGATGGACCAATTTATTACTCAGAATGGAATGCAGAGAACGCCTGCTGCCCTCCAGCATCCATAATTTGTGATGGGGAAAGCTGCTTGTTAGAATTCTTAATACTTAGAGGCCTGCCTAAATTAGGGTTGAAAGGAGTTTTGAATTGATGTAGTCCATACCTCTCATTTTGCAAGTCATAAGGAGGTAAACTTCCATTTTCAAGGTTGCTCATTGTGGCAGGCAGATTAGTAATGTCCTTCCAGGCATATCCATGCCCTGATCCCTGGAAACTGAATATGTTATCTAGTATGGCGAAAGGGATTTTCAGATGTGATTAAATTGAGGACCTTGAGATGGAGAGATTATCTTGGATTATCTGGGCGGGCACAATCTAATATGGATCCCTAAAAGCAGAGAACTTTTCTGGGCTGGGTAACATAAGCTCTAGGAAAAAGTGATAATATTTAGTGCTGTTCTCTGCTTTTAGAAAATATAGACTCAGTTTGGCATCATGCCCTCTATTTTCCATTTGTTTCCTTTTTTATCTTGATATTGGTTTTAGATACTATTGGGAAAATCGATTTGATTAATGCAGACACAATTTCAAAGACTTCACCTACATAGCCTTAGTAACAAGGCCTTTTGTGAGAACACTTTGGCAGTAATGATCACTTAACTTGTCTACTGAGTGTCATAAAGCCTAAGTGCCCGGAATAGCCCTTGTTTTCTCACCAAGACTGGGATGAGATTCTTCCTGAGATGCATGCTCTCACTATCCATCAGCAGGCTGTTTGCAGAGTTACAGCACACTAAAGCAATAATGAAAATATGACCTTACATCTTGTATGGCATTTTTCAGTTTTTCTGACATGTATACTTACATTATTACCTTGAGTCCCATTGTACACTATTAGACAGAAAGGGCACCTGTTCTTATTATCTCTGTTTATAAATAAAACCCAGAAGTGTTACTGATGATCTAAGGCTAGTAAAGAGAAACAACTGTTCAACTTAAAGAAAGTGAATTATAATTACAGTTTGAAATACTTAACATTCTAGACCAAGGAGGAACCTTCAGTCAAACCCACTGACCTCCAGATAATCACAAGGAAAACTTTTACAACTAGAGATCTTGTTATATTAATCCCACATTTCATAATAAGTAGAGGATATGTTTCTCTACATTCTCATCTATTATTGTTGACAGAGGGGATAGAAAGATGACAAACAATGTTTTTTTCTTCCAGCTTGCCTGTTAAACCTGATTGTGTAGACATATATGTAAATGTACAGTACGGGGAAGTAGTGTTTGAAAATTGAGAGGTGGTGTTTGAAAAGTCCTTCAAGAACGATAAACCTTAGGGTAATGGTGTTCCCCAAAGGGAAGGAAAGCATTGTTTGGGATGAGCAGGAAGAGATTTATGCAGGAGGTAATATGTAAGCTGAGTCTTGAAAGATGGCTGAGATTTGGTTAGGCAGATACTTTGCAAGAAGCCATTTTAATAGAAAAGAGGAGGGTTTTTTCTTGAGCAAAGGCGGTAAGGTAGAAAAAATTAAAATGTCCATGGGCTGGGCAGTAGAACAATTTGGCAAAATGGAAAGATTTCTCTAAAAGAGAAGTGTGGTGGTTTGGAGCTGTCTGTACTCCAGAAAAAAATGTTCTTAGATTTACTCCATTCCTGTGGGTGTGAACCCATTGTAGCTGGGACCTTTTGATGAGGTTACTTCATTTAAGGTGTGACTCTCCTCAATCAGGATAGGTCTTACTCCTCTTACTCGAGTCTTTAATAAGAGAATGGAGTTCAGACAAAGAGGGAGAAAGTCACAGAAGCAAGGAACTGAATGCAATGAAACCCAGAAAAAATGTGGAGACAGTAGATGCCGCCATGTGCAGAAGAGCCAAGGATTGCTGGCAGTTGGTCTTTGGGTAGAAAGTATCGCATTATGGTCCTTTATGATACTATGATGATGCCTTGATTTGGACATTTTCCCCACCTCAAAACCATGAATGAATAAATTCCCATTGTATAACCCAACCCAACCCATGGCATTTGCTTTGAGCAGCTGTTTTAGTTTGCTAAAAGCTGCTCAAAGAAAATACCGCAAAATGAGTTGGCTTTTACAATGAGGATTTATCAGCCTACAAGCTCACAGTTCTGAGGCCATGAAGATGTCCTAATCAAGGCATCATCAGGCAGTGCTCTCTCCCTGAAGACCAACTGCTGGTGGTCCTGGACTCCTCTGAGCATGGCAAGGCGCACGATGGTGTCTGCTGGTCTCTCCCTTCTGTTCTGGATTTTGTTGCCTCAGCTTCTCATTTCAGGGGCTTCCTTTCTGTTTCTGTGGCTTCCTGTCTCAGCTTCTGCATTTTTCTTTCTGTGTCTTTCTCTGAATTTCATCTTCTTTAAAGGACTCTAGGAGAAGGCTTAAGACCCACCCTAAATGAGATGGGTCACATCTTAAGAAACTAGTTACCAAAGATCGTACTTATAATGAAATGGATTAATTTTAAGAACATAGTTGTCTGGAGTCCATAAAGCCTCCAAATCATCACAGCAGCCTAGGAAACAAACAGTAGGGATACTCATTACTTGAAATAGGGCGAAAAAGTGCTACATTTTTCCATAAAATGAGTCTTCCTACATTTACATTCACAGTCTTTTAAGAAGGGAATAGTTTATAGCAATTTGTTCCCACTGGGGTACTGTCTTTGGAATTAATCATAATATTTGGTAAAAGGTAATTATGGATTCTCATTTTTGTTTTACCCACTTCCACCATTTTATTTATAAACATTTCGAACCTGCAGAAAAGTTACAAGAATATGTAATGCTCACCCCTTATTTGTGATAAACTTGCTGTTTACCACATGAATACTCCAGACTGACATGCATGTATGTGGGAAGCCTGGCCTTTTGCAAGGTGTCTAGATCAAAGTTCAGCAAACTTTTTGTGTAACAGGCCAGATAGTAAATGTTTTAGGCCTTGTAGGCTGTGCAGCTCCATTGAGACTGTGCAACTCTGCCATTGTAGCATGAAAGCAGCCATAAATAATATATAAATGAATGAGCATCATGGCTGTGTTCCAATAAGGCTTTATTTACAAAACAGGCAGTGGGCTGAATTTGGCCCATTAGCGTAGTTTGCTGACTCCTGCTCTCTGTACCCCACCCCTTCTCTCTCTCTCTCTCTCTGTATATATGTTTAATCATCTCATTTCAAATAATTGGACTCCAGATTTCCTCATTTTCTCACTATCTGTGGATTGACTCTTAAAATAGTGTTCCCAGTCTTCTATTTCCTTTGGTTACTATTACTTTTATATTATTATATTATTATGTTAATTCTAAACTCCTAATAAATTCTGCCTGGTCCCAATAAATAAATTGTTGTGACTGACCACTTAGTTATTACTTGTGATTATAAAGAATATGTTTAATATGTTCATATTTGAGCCATAAAATGAGCTAGCCTTTTAAATTAATTCATTGCATTTATTTTTTTCTTAAGCCAAAATTGTGACAGCTTATTTAACTCAAAATGCAGCATAATAAAATTTACTATTGCTGTAAGTGTGTGTGTATGCATATATATATAGTATATGTTTTAGTATTTTAAATTTAAGTGCATCTGTAAGTTGTTTTATTTGTTTTCGGGCTATACTTGCTTCCTGAGAAAGCTTTCCATATTCATCTTTGCCTCCTCAGTGCCTAGCAGAATGCCTTGCACATTGAAACCAAAACTGCACATTTGAACCTCCGCATGGTGTTATCCACGTCACCGTATAAACATGCAATAGTCATTTCCTTCTTTTAAAAATAATCTTTCCTGGACTCCATTTCTCCCCCTTGTCGCCCCATTCTTAAATCTCTTTCATAGGAAACTTTCTTGAATTAGTTTTCTTCTCCACTTCGTCACATCCCTTTCATTTTATAGTCCATTCCTATCTGACTTCTGTTCCCATTTCTTACATTAAAATTCCTTTTTATAACCTTACCCATGACTTTTGTATTTCTATGTCCTAGGACACAGCTTTTTGCCAGCATTCCATACAGTTCACTCCTGCTTGCTTCTTAAAACACTTTCATTTTCTGCTGTCTCCCAATTATTCCTTTCTCTCTCTCACTCTCTCTCTCCCTCCCTCCCTCCCTCCCTCCCTCTCTCTTTTTTAGATTTCTCTTCCACCCCTTGAGCGCTCATTGCTGGAAGTCCTCAGGCTCTCTTCTGAGCCCTGTTCTCTTTTCAGAGTACACAGTTCCCTGGGCAGTCACATCCTTTCTCAGGGCTTCACTTACCACTCTTCTTTACATGGATTCTTCTAGTTTTTAAACTGTGGCCTAGGTCTCTGCTCGAAACACGACTCCTCTCTCATAGGACCCCAGAACTTCATGTCTGAAATGGAACTTTTAATTCCAAAATTCTCATAAGTTCTTCTCAACCTTTCATTTAGAGCCTGGTACCCCCATTCGCAGGTTCTAAAGTTATAAATCAGGCATCATTCTTGGTTCCTTCATTTCCCTCGTCACTCATGTTAAGCTAGTCTGGCTGATTCTATATTCAAGATTTATCTTGAATTTGTCCATCTTCCTCCATCTCTTTTGTACTTCCTGTCAATTTTTCATCCACTAGATCTCAGGTAAAAGATGACCTCCACAGCAAGGCCTTTCTTGATTCCGAAGGATAAATGACCTCTCTGCACCCTCATCTCCATGGTCCTGCCTGTATTATGGTTTTTTGTCTTCACCTAAAATTTTGTGGTTTATTTATATGTTGACTTATTTTTCATCTTCCATGAGAATGTAATCTTCACAAGAACAAGGCCCTTTTTAGCCTTGCTCTTCTCTGTATCCCCACTGTCTAGAACTGTTCCTGGTACACAGTAGGTGCTCAAAATGTGTGTTGTAGAAGGAATCAGTGTCCCTGGATGAGTCTTCTGTCTCCACCTTAGCTTAAGCCATTATCATCCTTTGTGCTATTCCTGCAGCCTCTTGACTTTCTAGTTTTCCCACTTCTGTTTGGGGAAGCACTTCTGTCCTTATCTCTCATTCTGTTTTTGTCAGTCCATTTCCACAGTGCAGCCAACGTGATCCTCTAAAAATGTGTACCAGCCTGTGGGTTCCCAGTGCTTCACCCCTCCGGCCCCTGCCTATTGTTCTGACCTCATCTTAGTCCTACTTCCTGTCATTCCTTCTGCTGCAGGCATCCGAGCCTAGAACACACAGCATTTTCTCCATCTTCTGTGTCTTTTTACTCCTGGTCCTCTTCCTGAAACACTTCCCTCCAATCGTTACATGGCTAGCTCTTTTTGGTTTTTTTGACGTTTTGTGTTGCAATTTACATACCACCTCCTCAGAGAGGCCTCTTCTATCTGAGATGGCTTTTCCCTCCTTCACTGCCCCAGCATCAGGAAGAATTCCCATCTATAATTGTTTTATATCTTTGTTTATTACCTTTCTCTCCCATGTTTCTCTCCTGTGTTGCCCCATGGGAAAAGAGACCTGGTCTGCCTCATTCTTTACTGAATTTCTAATGCCTGTAGCACTTCCTGGCAATCAATGCTTATTTGCAAAATTTGTGACTGTACCTACTAGAGCATTTATATTTCTTTGTAGGTGCGTGAAGTTAGTTTGTCTTTAGAGCTTGATCTTTTAAGGATGTAATAATGGAATTGATAATTTTAGAAAATTTAATGCCAGGGCTGGTAACACATAAGTAAATCTAACATGTGGAGATTGCCTTTTTATATTGCATTTCTCCAGGGACAGCTTCCTGAGTCAAAGAATTGCCCTCTGACACGAAACTCCTAATTGAGTTTTTGGAAGACACTGGATTTATAGTGTTAACTGCTTTTAACTTTTAGTCATTTAGGTCACTGAGAAATTTGCATTCTTTTTTTCTGCTATGTAAGTATTAAGGAGAACTTGCCCTTTATTTGTAAGTTAAAAAGGGAGTGATTGCTAGACTATGGTTTCTTCTTCTAAGTATATAGGATTGGGTAGAATTTTTTTTTTTACATGGGCAGGCACCAGGAATCCAACCAGGGTCTCCGGCATGGCAGGCAAGAACTCTGCCACTGCGCCACCATGGCCCATCCTGGGTAGATATTTTTTAAATTGATTATCAAAGAAATGGAGAGATATTTTTTTGTCTAGCAACCCCAGGCTGGAAAAAAGGAAAAGGCTATTGTTATTATAAATTGTAACAGTTGGCATGATTTTAATCCTATAATTCACCCAACTTCATACTGATAAAACAGTTTGGAGGAAGTACTTGGACAGTGTGTATTTTTAAAAGGCACCACAAAAAGCTGCAACACAAATTCCCCTGCCTTCGTTTTTTTCCTTTTAAAAAGTAAAACATGATAGGGCGGTGCGACAGTGGCTCAGTGGCAGAATTGTCGCCTGCCGTGCCAAAGACCCGGGTTTGATTTCCGGTGCCTGCCCAAGCAAAAAAAGAACAAAAGACAAAAAAAAAAAAAAAAAAAGTAAAACATGATATATTTCCTTTATATAGGAAATTGCAATGTGAGGCATTCGTATTGTCATCACCAAGATTTAAAACATAGAACTTCTTTATCATATTTGTTTCAGATTGTTCCTTCCCTTTTTTTAAAGAAATAAAATAAAATTTCATATTACTTAGGATTTTTTCTTCTCTCCTACCCCAGAATTGACTATGTAGTGATATTATTTTTATATTTTTTACTACCTATATGTATTTATAAACATTATTTAGTTCTATTTGTATGTTTTACATACAGTATATAAACAGCACAATCCCTTTTTTAAAAATGTTATGCTTTTGAGCTCAATCCCTGGTGGTATTTATAGTTCTAGTTCATTATCATATAGAATATATTATAGTCTGTCTTTCTCTCATTTTTTCTTTCAGAAAAGGAAGGACTTGACCGTGGGTCTCTGTAGTTCCTAGGTACTTGTTGGTGAAGCAAGGTCAGCATTTTGGGGTGGAAATGCTCTCAGTGCTCATCCATTAAACTTAATTGAGGAAAATAAATATGAGCGAACGCAGCCATATTCCAGATGGATTCTAATTGATTGGTGTTGAGCCTGGGGAGACTATGAGATTCAACAGGGAAGCAGCTGTTCTTCCCTCTTAGAGCCCTGCCCTTGGGTGCGTTCACGATCTGATAAAATCATCACTGCATGAGGGAGAGTACCTTCTACCTGAGGCTTGGAGGCCAGCCTGCTTTCCCTCATTTCTGTCTTGTGCTCTACTCCTCTTACCTGCTTAACCTTGGCCCAGATCAGAGCAGGTGGCCTGGTCAAGAGTCCCTATGTGCCACTGAAAGACAAGTGCTCCCTTTCTGAATTAATTGCCTCTGTGTGAATGGTGTCTGGAATTTGCACAGGTGGCCCTTGGGGAACTGGTCTCCTAAGTCTCTGGTTGCCAGATGAATTTGTGAAGCTGAGTCCAGGGAGAAAATGCAGAGCAGTAAATTGCATTTCTTTTTTGCTGAAAAGCCATTTGCTAATATGTGAATTTTTACTCCTTTTTCTCTTCCCTCTTCAGTTTTTGGCCTTGGCACAGCTGTACACTTATGGTCGCTTTGAGAGCAATTGTCCTGGCCTCTTAGACTCAGTGCCCTCTTACACTCTCTGACAACCCCTTAAGAAGCGGTCTCCACCCCGTGTCCTCAGCCCCTGCCTGTGAACTGCCCTCCTCTCCTGTTATCTGGGCCATCACGGCAGTCATTTAGCTACACCCTTTAATTTCTCTTGTCTCCCTTCCAATCTGGAGTGATTTTGAAAAGCAGCTGGGATCCTGCTTCTCCACTGTCCTCGGGGAGTCTTTGAGTGTCTCAAGTATTGCCTAGGAAAAGCCTCCCCCTCCCCAGCACACGCAGCCTTACAGGCTCTTCACAGTCTGTCCCTAACCAGCCTGTCCAGTTTCAAATCTTGCCTTTCCCACCACAAAGGCCTTGCTGTGGCTCTTTCAGAACCTCACCTTTCCCGACCTCTTGCCTAATTATGCCACTGCCTCTGTGCCAAAAGCCACCTTCTCTGCCTATGGAAATGTGACTTCGTCTCCTGGCCTGGTGCACATGTTCTCCTTTCTGTGAGACTCCGCAGTGCCACCACTGCAAGTAATATCCTGCCCATTGGCGTTCCTTCAAACTTGTTCTAATTTTTTTGCAGTCTGCCTTGAGATATGATTTATCAGGTTCCTGTCTGTTCCCCCAGTGAGCTCCTTGGGAGGGAGTATCATGAATATCTCCTTGGAAGGATACTTTAATATTTCTTAGAGTCTCTTGCACCTTTTAGGATTTGCTAATCAAAGGAAGCATTGCTGTGGAGGCTTGGTGTGAGGTTGTGTAATGAAATGTGTATTGCATGAGAGAGTCTGGAGACCCATGCTAAAACCAGAGCTCTGTCCTGTTTAATGATGCTGCCACCCATAGATGCTCAGTAAAGGTTTTTTGATATATGGACTGATGATCTGTGTGATCTTGGAGCCATCTCTTAACGTCTCTGTGATTCATTTTGCTCATTTGCAGAGTAAAAGAACTTGAATGAACATTCTGTTTTATTTCTTCTAGCTCAAAAAGTCCTATGATATTCCTTTGTATACTTTTCTATAATTTCCAAATTACCAACAATGAAAATATATTTATTCTCTAGTTAAAAAACTTGAGCTGGCACATTGAAGATCTCATGACTCAGAGCAGACAAAAGCAAGTGAGCCAAAAGCAAAAGCGTTGTGCCTAAATATCAACCAGCCCCATTGGGCAGGCTCATTTGGTATTGAAGTTGATTGGTGAGGGGTCTTACAATGCTGGGAGGTTTACAAAATCAACATCAGAGATGAGATTGTACAACCAAGATCTGGGCAGAACACATGAGATTGCATGTGGCCAGTATTAATCCACTCATAAATCTTACAATGTTTCAATTAATAAATCTGACAGCTATTTAATTGGGCGCCACTATAAATGCGTGCCTCTGAATGTGGCCTTTTATGTCAATTACATCAGTTATCTCTATGAATCCTAACAACTGGCTTGTGGAATTGGCATTGTCTTCTCAACTTCGGTGAGAAAACAACTCTGGAAAGTGAAGTTCTTTGTCCAAAGTCACCCAAGTGTGGAATTTTCAAGCTGACATTCAAACATGGGTTCATCATAATCTAAATTCCACCATCTATTTGTTAATACGTTACATTGCCTCTTTGTTAGGCAATGGAACAAGTAGATACATGTAGAATTTGGAGTTTGTAGGTATTACTGCTAGGTACCTCATTTCCTAAACAAATAGCAGTCTGGTTTTTGACCATTATTCTGGTTTTAGTGCTTGGATTTCATCCCAAGTTTTCCACCTTCTTAAAAGAAGCATTTTACTACTCTTTTACAAGCGATTCTCATTAGCATCTCTATCAATCAAGACGTTCATTTGTGAGCCACAGAAACAGACTGCATGCAGTCTTAGTTAGAAAAGGAAGATACTTAGAGCATATTGAGTGGCTCACAGAATTTCTCGGGAGAGTCTTAGAACCTGGCGGCTAGAAGCAGTGCCTGAAATCACACCATGGCACTTGTCTGGAGATGAGAGTTGGCTGTGGGCACTGTCCTTACCACCTGACAGTTGGCCTCGATTCCACGTGTTGCTGCTGGAACCCTGAGTCAGATGCTGCACGGTTGCCATGAGGAAGTGTTCACCTGCCTTGCTTTTCCATTTTTCTAGCTGCCACGTCAGAGGCTAGGGCTGGTGTATCTGATTGGCAGAAAGTAGGTGATAAGTTGAGGAAATAGCCGCAGTGGATGCTGGGATCTGAATATTTGACATTTTTATTTTCAAAGTGGAAAGAGGGTTCAGCCTCCTAAGACAGGCATTCTCCAGACCTAGAAAGGTGATTCAAATGGAGTGGCCAAAGAGATTGGTAGACACTGCAGCCTCTAATGATGTTCAGATTGTAATTTTCTTACTAGGGATGGTTTCTGTCCTCAAGTTTTAAATAAGAAAATTAAGATGGAATTTTTCATTCCCTTGGGGTAAAAACTTTGGCATGCTCTCTCATTCATCTTCTGGAATTAATTATCATTAAGTTCTGTTGATGTTTGTAAATCAGGCTCAGCTCTGCCACTTCCTCTCCCTTATTGGGGTCACAACCTTTGTCTGGGTCTTCAAGTCCTTGAGGTTGGATTTGTCTCGATAATCTTGCCTTCCCTCGTTTCTCCAACATCAGTTTCTCTTTTCAGCACCATCTGGCGATTCCTGCCAGAATATTGTTCCATAAGCACTGTTTTCATCATGCCTATTTCTCAAAATTGTTATGGCTAACCCCTTGCTGATTCAGGGGTCAGCGAGCTTTCATGATGATATGCCGATTTGGATACTTTCTGATTTGGATGCCTTCAGCTGCTGATTAAAGAGAATATGAAGAAGTGAGTTTGTGTTTGCTTATGCTGTCCTCCTGCCTGGAATACCATCTCTGTTCTTTTGGATGTCCAAAATTCAAAACCTTTTCTTGGATGTAGTTTGTCTCTCATTTTCCATGAAGTCTCCACATTAGTCCAGCCTCCTTTTAATCCCTTTTTCCTTTGACACATATGTATAATCTTCACTTCGTTTATAATTTAGTTGTTACAACACTTTAATTTCATGAACTGTTTAACCCCCATATTCTTACATTCTTCCTTCTATATTCCTCTCACTTCCCCCATGAAACCCTTTAGGAGAGGAACCCTAACATAATTCATTTTTATTCCATTCATGGTGTTGGACCTATAGCAGGTTCTCGGTTGATGATTATTTGAATGGGAAATAGAACTTGGAGGTAGATTTCTAGTTAGTGTTATAATTTTGAGTGATGCCCGAAGAAAGAAACTCTACTTAGCACTTCTGAATCAACTATTGCTTGGACTTCTGAATTTTATGCACAGTATTCTTGATAGGTAATTTAATGTTTTTGAGTACATTGAAAATATTCCTATATACATGATCGAACAACAGCTTTTCACATTTGATATTGATTAGGTGTGTACAGTTAACTTCTACTTTTCCTTCTATTTGGAAACCAGGTTATGAGATAAGGAAAAACATTGAAGCTCTCAGGTTTTTGGTAATCAAAAGAGATACATATGACACACACACAGATAACAGGATAGATTTCCAAAGATAGTTTTTTGTTGTATTGATTATAGTATGTCCCATCTTAGATATTTCTTTGAGAAACAATCCGTGGGGATTGTTGCTTTCATTGTGCATGGATCTTACTTATGCACAAGTGTCATATCTGCTAGCAGCATCTGACAGAATTGTAAGTTAATGTAGTCACATGTTGTGCTAAATATATATCCTATAAGCTATTAATGGTAGAGCTGTACCTGCTTCTAAACTTTTGTCAGTGATATTATTTTAGTATTTCTTTCTTTTTAAAAATAGATTTAATTTTTAGAGCTGTTGTAGATTTACTGAAAAATTGCATGGAAAATAGAGTTTCCATATCTTCGTTCTCCCACCTTCTAACCTCCGCAGTTTCCTCTATTATTAACATCTTGCACTAATGAGGTATATTTGTTACAACTGAAGAACCAACATCAGTGCATTATTATTAATTAAAGTCTATAGTTTCCATCGACTTGCATAGTTTGTTCTTTCTGTTGTATGATTTTTAAGGGTTTGGACAAATTGTATAATGTCATATATACACCATACCTGTATCATACAGAATCGTTTTGCTGCTCTAAAAATGCCCTGTTCTATACCTTTTCATACATTGAAATTTGTAATATCTCTATAGTTTTGCCTTTTTCAGGATGTTATATAATTGGAAGCATATAGTATGTAGTGTTTTCAGATTGGCTTCCTTTATTTAGGAATCTGCATATAAGGTTCCTTTGTATCTTTTCATGGCTTGATGACTCATTTCATTTTATTCCATTGTAAGGAGGTACCACAGTTTGTTTATTCTTTCTTTTAAACAATTTATTGTGGCAAATATATATATAACAAAACAAAACTTTGAATTTTAACTTTTTTTTTTTTGTATGGGTGGGCACTGGGAATCAAACTCAGGTCTCCACCATGGCAGGTGAGAGCTCTGCCTGCTAAGCCACTGTGTTCTGCCCAATTTGAACTATTTTTAAAGTACAATTTAGTGGCATTAATTCCATTCACAGTGTTGTGCAACTAATTACCAACATCCATTTCCAAAACATTTTCATCACCCCTGGTAGAAACTATATATCCTTTAAGCAATAGCTCTCTATTCCCCTTTCTATCCAGATTAGGCAACCTCTAAGCTACTTTCTATCCATGAATTTTTCTATTCTACATATTTCATTAAAGTGGAATCATACGATACTTGTCCTTTTGTGTCTAGCTTATTTTACTTAGCATACATAATGCTTTCAAGGTTCATCCATGTTCTAGTATACATCAGGACTTCATTCCTTTTTAGGACTGAATATGCAGATACCATATTTTGTTTATACATTCATCTGTTAATGGACACTTGGGTTATTTCTACCTTTTGGCTATTGTGAATAATGCTGCTGTGACCACTGACGTACAAGTATCTGTTTGAGTTCCTGCTTTGACATCTTCTGAGTATATACCTAGGTGTGGAATTGATGGGTCACATGGTAATTCTGTATTTAACTTTTTGAGGATCAACCATCTGTTTCCCATGATAGCTGTACCATTTTACATTCTTACCAGAGACGCATGAGAGTTCATAATTTTCTCCATTCTCTTCAACACTTATTTTGTGGTATCTCATTGTGCTTTTGATTTGCATTTCCCTAACATCTAATGATGTAGAGCATCTTCTCATGAACTTACTGAGAACTTACTTCTCATGAACTTTCTTCAGTGGAGAAATATCTATTCAAGTCTTTTGCCCATTTTGAACTTGGGTTGTTTGTTTTTTGTTATTGAGTTGTAGGAGTTCTCTATATATTCTGGATCTTAAAACTTTATCAGATGTATTATGTTCAACTATTTTCTCCCATTCCATAGGTTGTCTTTTCACTTTTTTGATAAATGTCCTTTGATGTAAGACATTTTAAAATTTTAGTGTTCTTATTTTTCTAATTTTTCTTTTATGTGCATGCTTTTGGCATCTTATTTAAGAATCCAAGGCCATGAACAGTAACCATTTGTTTTCTGTTTTGTTTTTTTTTAATATTTTATCATGTAATCTTTTTTAAATTTTATTGAGAAATTTTCACACACATGCAGTCTATGCATGGTGTACTATGAGTGGCTCACAATATCATCACATAGTTGTGTATTCATCACCATGATCATTTTTAGAATATTTGCATCACTCCAGTAAAAGAAATAAAAAGAAAAAAACAAAAAAAAACTCACACATCCCGTATCTCTACTCCTCCCTCTCATTGACTGCTAGTATTTCAATCTACCCAATTTTTTACCCTTTATAACCCCCTATTATTTATTTATTTTTTATTCTTAGTTTTTTACTCATCTGTCCGTACCCTGGATAAAAGGAGCATCAGAACCAGGTTTTCACAATCACATGGTCACATTATAGCTATATAGTTATATAGTCATCTGCAAGAATCAAAGCTACTGAAACTGCAGCTCAGCAGTTTCAGGTACTTCCCTCCAGCCACTCCAAGACACCATAAAGTAAAAAGGGATGTCTGTCTAATGCTTAATAACCTCTGGGATAATGTCTCGAATCTGCTATCTCTCAGCCACTGAAACTTTATTTTGTCTCATTTCTCTCTTCCCCATTGGTCAAGAAGGCTTTCTCAATCCCATGATGCCGGGTCCCAGCTTATCCCGGGAGGCCGGTCCCACATTGCAAGGGAGATTTATACCCTTGAGAGTCGTATCCCATGTAGGAGAGAGAGAGCAGTAAGTTCACCTGCCAAGTTGGCTTTGTTTCCTTCTAAGAGTTTTAAAAAAATAGTTTACCTCTTATATTTAGGTTGTTGATCGACTTTGAGTTAAATTTTTATATGTGGCTTGAGGTGGGATAACGTTTCTTTTTTTAAATTAAATTCCTAAGGAAATTTGATTTTGTCCTTGACAATATAGAGAATGTTATTACCACCTCCAGAGCTGGGATTCCACATAGAAAATTTTTGATGTGAGGCACAGCTTGATTGACTTATCTATGGTGAAACTGAAATAAGTTTATGGCCTACTGATACAACTCAAAAAACTTTAAAACAAAACAAAAATTTTAGCCATGTTATCTATTCTGGGAATTATTCTTATTACTTTGGAATCCCTGTTTAAAGTCAAGAGGCATTTCTTAGAGGAGCCATAATTCATAATATGTTTCTCAGCCATTTATGTTTTTTCTCCTTAGAGTTGTCCTTTTCCATTTTTCTTTTGGATTGTTAATAGTTTTCAAATTTATTTGTAATAACTGTTTAAACATTTAAAAATTAACCCTTTTTACATGTTTATTTTTTCCTATGATTGTTTTGCTGTATAGTAGTTTTATATTTTTATGAATTTCCATACATTGAAATTTCCCTTTATGATTTCTTCCCATCTGTATTATTTTGCTAAATGCTGCCAGAATGTGATATACCTGAAATGGAATGGCTTTTAAAAGAGGAAATTTATTAAGATACAAGTATAAAGTTCTAAGGCCATAAAAATGTCCAAACTAAGGCATCTAGAGAAAGATACCTTGACTCAAGGGAGGCTGATGTCTGTCACATGGAAAGACACCTGGCTGGCATCTGCTAGTCCTTGTTCCCAGTTCTGTTGCTTCCAGCTTCTGATGCCAGTGGTTTTCTCTTTAAGCATCTGTGGGCCTTCATTTGGCTCCTACAGTTCTGGCTTGCTTAGGATCTTATGGGAAGGCACAAGGCAATGTCTGCTGGCTCTGCATTTCCAAATGTCTGTGCCTAGGCATCTGCTCTCTCCGTTGGCACTCCAGACATCTCTAATTGTCTGTGTTTCTGTCATCTCTGAAGTAACTGTGCTTTCTCCAAATTATCCCCCCTTTTAAAGGACTCCAGTAAACAATCAAGAGCCACCTTGAGTAGGCGGAGTCATATCTTCATCTAATCAAAAGGCCCCACCCACAATTGAGTGGGCCAGTCTCCATGGGAACAATTTAATCAAGGGTTCCCACCTTACCATATTGAATCAGGAGTAAAAGACATAGCTTTCCTGGGGCATACAACACTTTAAAACCAGCACACCATCATGAGATATTTTTATAGTTTATTTTTAAAACTCTTTGACAATATAGATTTTTTCTGGCATAAGGTGAGGAAGTAATTGATTTTTCTGCAAACAGATTGTATTCAGCCGATTTTGATAAGTGTTACTCTTGATTTGCCCCCATTTTATATTTAAGCCTAGCCAAGTTTTTCTCTTGGCTAGCCTGCCGTTCTATTTGTGGGTTTCCCCAAAATATCATTATATTTTAAAATAAAGGGTTGCTTCCTTCTTCTCTTGTGAGGATTAATAATCATGCTCAATATCGTATCTTGAACAGATTTGATTGTGGGACTCACTGTTCATTTGCTCAAGTTATCAGAAAGTAAAAGACTTAGAATCAGTCTTTGGGTCATCACTTGTCATGGTGCTATCTTCAAGATGTTTGCTCACTTTCTTAACAGTTTTAGAATTATTAAGGCTATTATTTCCTCAGAATGGAATAAGATTAAAAAATAAACTTTATCCACTTTATTTCTTTCACCTTCTCTATGTGACTTGCAGTGTTTCTCTCAGAAGAAATTGACTTGTTTGTTAATTCAGAACACACTCATGAGTCAAAAAAGGACTTTTAAAAGTTGAACTATTTACATGTTCCTGAAAATGAAAAGATCTTTTAGAGAATATGTTCTAATCTATTTATTTTTTTCTTATCATTTTTTACATGTTTTCCTTTTAATTTTTTTTCTTGGCTATTACACTTTCTTTTTTTCTAAATACTTCTCCATCCTATCATTTCCTTATTGTCCATCTTCCTTCCCTGCTGTCTTTTCCTTTTGCCTATTGTTCTTATTTTTCACCTTTTTCCTGCTGCCTTCTTACTCTGTATTGTGGTTGTGTAGATCCTCTGTCAGCTGACCTTAGGGCGTCTTGGATGAGTGGATGAAAACATATTTACGTCTCTCTACAACATGGTTATCTAATTGGTGACCATGATTGGATAGAAAGGTAAGATTTTTCTGCCAAAGGACTAAGGGGACAAATACCCTATAGGTTTACTAACTGGAAAAGCCCAAATCATAAGAAAAAAAGGTTTTGTAAGTATAATAAAGTAAGTATAATGATTGAAGCAACATTCAAATGAGGCTATGTAGTATCTTATACTTTTTTCTTGAAATGATAAAATTTCCTTTGCTTGTTTTAAAAAAGTTATGCTATTTCTACCTAAAGATCAAAATAGAGTTTATGATCTTGACAGTGTAACTACAAAGTTTAGTGTGGCATTTTGCCCTAACTTGCTTACTTCCATATGCAAGACCTTCATTCTCTTCTGGTTTCCCAGGTTTTTTTTTTTTTTTTTGCATGGACAGGCTCTAGGAATCGAACCCAGGTCTCTGGGGGGAGAATTCTGCCACTGAACCACCAGTGCACCACCCCATTCTCTTCTGGTTTTTAGAAGCAATATTCTTCACCTCCCTTTCTGTGTATTTCTCTTCTGTCGTCCTCACCCTATTGCCTTCAATGACTCTGAAGATGTAGGATGGGTTGATAGAGAGGCATGGACACGGCCATGGCAGTGGGAGGTTCCGCTTGAGTGATTCCCTCACCTGTTAAAGTCTGTTCCCAGGCAAAGGCTGGAGTTTAGGTTCCAGGGTGGGAATCACCGTTCAGGTGCTGCTGGAGTCCAGGAGTTCCTAAGGTTTGGCGTATCGGTGGCAATTTATCAGCAGAATTTTATCAACCTCTTCTTTTGTGGCAAAATGTTTGTTAAAAGGGGAGAAATTATTTCAGAAAATATGGTCTTTTAAAAGAAATTTGACATTTTGTTACTGAAGAATGTGTTGTTTTTGCTGTAGCATGTCATTTTCTATTCACAGTAAATTGTGCTGTAGCTTAATTATTCTTAAGTTTTCTAGCAATATTTTTCTAGAAAATTCAGACCATTACCATCTTTATGTATAATTTACTTGCTATGTAGTAGGAAAATAAATAGATGTTTTGTAAATAATTTCTGTCATTCCCGATTTCATGATGTTTGTATTATTTTGGATAGAACTTTAGCCTGGGTGTAAATTTGGTGTTCTAAAGTATAGAGTAAAATGGATTTTGTCTACAAAAACATATTGTAATTTGCAGTAATTACACAAGCTAGTTCCTTTGCCTGGTGATATGTCTGTTATTACTTATAGATTGCTTAAATATCTTCTCCTCTCTTTTAATGCATTTTTAACACATTTGTTAGTTGTCTCTCTTAATTTATAAGCTCTGTGGTTTGTAGATTTTTGTTTCCTTCATAATATTTAGAACAGGGTCTTGTACATTGTAAATGCTCATAAATATTTGCAGCTATAAGTTAGAGACGTAGTAAGCATCTCAAGAATCCAGATGATGCCCATGTGGTGTGTTGAGAGTACTATTCGAGGAATAAAAGCTGGTGCTGTTGCACATAATTCTCTTGTCTCTCTGGAAATGTGATCTTCTTTGTTGAATTTGTTAAATATTTTATTCACTCCATGTTCATCTTCTCATTGGGAGGTAGGTAGTGTTGATTTCCCAGACTTTTAGGTTGTGTTTAATTATAGTAATGACTCCACTCCAAAATGTTGCTGAATTGACATTGACAAAAAAAAAAAAAAATCTTCAAGAAACAGTTCTAAGAAAGGAACTGAAAGGTTTTGCTTATTTTTTCCCTCGCCAAGAATAACACAAGAGTCACTTTAAGGGGTAGTAAATCACAAGAACACTTCAGAATGCTTCTACAGGATCAGAGGGACAATCTGATAATAAAACAATCCACTTCCTTTTGGGCAAGTTCCTCTCAGCCATGTGAGCAGTTTAGAATAGCTTATTTGTAGGGAAGTTATACAATAATATACAATAAACCGCCTTCCATGGTTTAGCAATATTTATCAGGAACTTTAAAAATATGCATGCCCTTTGTCCCAGAAACTTCACTTCTAGGAATTTATTTTCAAGAAATAGAGCCATGAACCCATATTTAGATCAAAAAATGTTCTTATCATTGCATTGCATTCTGACAAATTGGGGAAAATGCTCATATGTCCAACAGTCGAGTTCTGATTAAATACGTTATTGCCTCTTATACCGTAGCTTACTGGAAAGGCCCTAACAAATCATTTTATATGCCCTCTGACCCCACCCCACCCCCCAAAAAAAATAATAGAAAGGATGAGCTCTAAGTCATTGTGGCAGTAGCTTGGCTTGGAACCAACCTAGAGTCTTTTGTGTTCTACATGGTAGACTGTTTTGGGAATGACGACGATCTGTAGCTGATTATCAGTGCGAGTTTGGATCACGAAGTTTCCACACTGTGAGATTTGAGAGTGAGGCCCAAAAGTGGCCTCCAAATTAAAGGGATTAGCTGATCCTTAGTTTTCACTGTTCACATAATTTACTTTTTCCAGTAGTCCATGAAAAAATATACATGCCAACAAAGGTATGGAATTATATCATAAGAAAATAATGTTTAGAATTTTAAAAGCAATATGATAAAGAGAGGTGGCTATTTGGAATTTTGTTCTTTTATGTACATTTGTGTTGGGTTTACTTTTTGTCTTGCCTTTTCTAATCACTTTTCATTAAAATTACTATCTTTTAGGCCTGCAGTATTCTCTTCATCCACATTTGTAATTCTTGTGCTCAATAATAGCCCTAGTTCATGAGCATTTGCTAAGCATTAGCATAACTTCAGATGTGTTCCATATTTGATGGAATTTTAGCATCAAAACTTTAAGAAATCTCATGTTAGCTAAGCTACCCATTTTGTAAAATATCTCTATTTTGAGACTTAACTACATATGTACGTTAAAAGTATTTTTCTAAATGTGCATTTGGACTCTGAAATCAATCGTCATTGTTCACTTATGTCAAAATAACCAAAATTGTTTTTTTGCCTGATAATCTGAGCATTATAGTCATGTAAATTGTTAAATATCAGTATTTGCCTACTTATTTATACATGTACAAGTTTTTTTAGAGTAACAGTGACATTTGCTTGGTTTCTGTTCCTGCTATTCCTAGATAAGGAGAAGGAAATGTATTTCTGTATTCGCTACAAAAGAGGAAAAAGAAGATCTAATAAGCAATTTTTGTTTCTTTTAAAGAAATATTTCATAAATTATTTTAATATCATGAATTATGCTTCTTCAGGCAAAGGCAGAAGGCTGAGGGTTGGCATGGATTATCAGCGTCTCTGGTTTCCGGTTCTTATAGGGCTTGGTCAGACAGGTAGTGAGCGTGCAGGAAGGATAAGTAAGGACCAGGCTGCCGTGAAGTTTTTTTAAAATCTTTCAACTCTAGGGGGCACCCTTCACAGGGATTTACTGTGTGTACAGTTGCTATGGGTACAAGGAACAGGACCTTGTGCAGTGGCCCTGAAGCATCATTACCCAGCCTTCTCTTCTGGCTTGTCCCCTGGCGGAGTGGAAAGCATTACGTGGAATCAAATAGGTGAACATAATCCCCTATGATTATCTCTAAAAGCCCTGTTTTACTATATAAGAGCAGAGGATGAATCCGATAGTCTCTTAGTATATAGATTAGAAACAGTTTCCACTATATAAAGAGATAGGTAGCAGAGCTAAATTCTAAACATGTAATGGAAAGAGAGTTGCGTTTAGCTTAATTTCTTCTAGCCTCCCCTCTCTTCCCACTCCTGCTTAAAACATCTATTTATTTGAGATATTTGAGAAAGAATCAAGAAGAAAGCATTAATATTTTAACTGAAATAATCTTCTTATTAAAGTACCCTGATTGAAATGATAATTTTGACATCCAGATAATTTTGAGATTTTGATCCTTAGAGTTTTCAGTATCTTTAAAGTAATCTGTTTTTGTTGATGAACACTATAAAATAAAACTCCACTGTGAATCATTATATTTGAGATTACTTCAGTTTGCTCTCTAATGTTAGATTCGGAGAAGAAATATAATGTGTGGTTAGGATTGTTTGCTCTGCTTTAATATATATGGGATTCAAATTTGGAATATTGTTATTTTTCATTGCAAGGAAAATTGTGCCAAATATTCCAAGGTATATTCCTACCCTCAAGGGCTGAAAATAATAATAAGTCATTACTGATTACGGAAAGTAAGTTGTGGTATTAATTTACATTTCATTCTGTATTTATGTCAACAACTTTCCCCAAATCTTCATTTTCTGACTTGGTTTACATTTAATTCAGTTATCACTCTAAAAGATTTGACTTGGAAATTAATTATGTACAAAGCTTTGGAGGTTATGTTTTTTTTTAACTTCAATTTTGCCATTTTTTACCCAATTTGACAGAACCTGACATCATTGTTTCTTTTTACAATGGGGTCAACACCAAAGACAGTAAAGGCAAATAAATAAGGAAACTGATTTTGAATCAGGAAAATTCTCCCTAGTAATTATTTTTTAACATTGACAATAGATTGTGTAAGGAATAAATATAAATAATATAGCTTAGAAATAAAATATAGAATCCACATAGGTAAATGAAGACTACTCTACTGAAGTACTATAATTATCTTGGGAAACAGTCAGCTTGATTTTGCTCGAAGAAGTTTCCTTTTCCATATTATCCCTTTTTCCTGATCAGCTTTGCTTTCATCCATTTTAAGCTTGATGTTCTGGTAATACTTTGAACCAAGGTGTGGCTCCACAGAACAATAAAGAAAAAAGTTTGAAAATCATTGCTGCTTGTTGTGTAACTCTTAAAGCATTATTTTTTCATTAAAATATCTATTTCTGAAAAAAATGAGCACATTAATAAAACTTCAAACAATATAGAAATGTTAAAAATAAGGAAAAAGTGAAATTCTGTGGCAGTTTCATTTGCCAGGCATGGCCGCTGTTGTTGACAGTTTGATGTATGTCCTTCTTGAATATCCTGTTTCTTGGAAGCAAAGGCAGCCACCAGGAGAGTACCCCAGGGTTCGCAAACAAGCTCGGGAGCAGGGGCTGTGTTTGAACAGTCAGTTCTGAGAGTGCCCCTTCCTATTTTCCCACAAGTTTCTTCCTCTGTACGGACCCGGCGGAAGACCAAGAGGCCTTCTCTGACAGCCTATGTTTTAGGAAGTGGAATTTGAATGCATGCTGAAAGATGCTTCAACCAAATGATGAATTCATCCTTCTTGGAATTTTCCTTTGTTGGTTTGTGTTCCTTCCACAAGACTCTTCACTTCTAGTTGCTTTGATGTAGTTATTCTTCATTTTTTTTTAATCAAGAAACAATTTAAATTGATATTTAGTGGAAAACAAAGGGCCAAATGTGCATAAATTTTACAACTGTGCTCTTGGGTTAATCTCTGCCTGGCTTGCAGTGGCTATCAGGGCCTCTCAAAGGCTGGTCCCTGCACTGGCAACCTCAGCATCACCCGAGAACTTGTTAGAAATACATATTCTCAGGCCCCATCCCAGATCTACTGAACTGGAAACTTTGGAGGTGGGGCCCAACAACTTGTGTTTTAGTGAATCTTCCAGGTACTACTGATGCAGGATAAAGCTTGAAAATTAATGCCCTACATAAAAGCAAAGATTTTAAAAATTCCTAACATAGTATTTACCCTTTCTCCTTTCTACTAATATATACCCCAGTGTAGAATTGAGACATAATGTTGTTTTTCCTAAGTGCTGTACTCTGTGTCTCTGCTGTTCCTTCTGTTTTGATTACCATTGTCCACCAAATAATACATCTCTAATCAACTTTAAAGCGTTATTTCAGCGGAATGTTCTAGAAAACCTCCCCTAACCCTAGATTCAGCTGGACTTGGCTCTTTTTGTACTCTTTGGAGTCCAGTGAATATCTTGTTAGTAGCACTTCACATTTGATAGCCATTGATTGTTTACATGTCTCTCTCTTTCCTACAGTATAGGTAACTTCTTGAGGAAAGAGACTGTGTCTTACTCTTCTTCTTATCCCTGACACCTAATAGAATTTATGGCCTATGCAGATGCTCAATGATTATTTATTAAGTAAAGGATTAAATGAAAACTAACAAAGTAGTAACTTCTCCAAGATTGGTGATTACTAAGGGACAAACTGGTTTTGAAGAAAGCTAACGTGGCTTGGGTTTTAATTCCAATGACTACATTTTAGAGTACTTAGGTAATTTCCCTGACAGTTTCCTACTGTATAAATAGTCCTCAGATTGTTGATCAGCAAGCATACAAACATATAAATAGACCTCAGAGTTCCTATTATTCCTTACACACCGTAAGAACTGAAAAGTGGTGGCTAATAATAGGATTGAAATGAGTACTTTCTTATATATTTCAGTAATTTTAGGATTTTTATGATTCTGACTCCATGCCATATGAATATTTTTTCACCTTTCAAATTGTTTTATTCCCTACAAGCAGAAAGCAAATAAACTTGGTTGCATTAAACTATTTAATAGTTTGAGAAGCAGAGGGTATGAAATATGATTCAATACATTGGCAGCAGTACATTTTAATCCACATGCACTTATGATACAAAAATAGCCCTTCTGTGGTTAATTGGGATAAATATACTTATGGTTAATTTATAAAAAGCAACACATGTCTATTTTTTTTTACACCACTTTCCTAGTTACTGAACTTGCCATGGTATCCAATAATTTATTTTGGGAGACATTCTTTTAAGTATATCTGTCAATGTGCTTTCTTAGAAATCTTTGATCCTTAGTTAGGTCAATACCAGATACAAACTTTTTTTTAAAGGGGTCAAGGGTCAGAAAATTGGTACCATCATATTTTGAGGGAATCTTAATATTTATACATTCAGTAGAAAAAACTAATACAGAGCTTTCCCCCTGAATTCTGAACTATAGAACTTGTGTAGAAAGTCAATTGCATTGGCTCTGTTGTATGTGTCATGTTCCTAGGAGAACTGACTCCTGAAAAAAAATAATAACTGGCAAGATGGTGCCACTGTTGGCTCACTGTTAGGAGACAGGGGAAGGCAGCTTCATTGGTAGGGTTGGGTTTACTCCCGCAGTGATTCTGATTCATTTTTAAAGAATGAGAATCTCCGTCCAGCCCCAGGCTGGTTGCATGATACTGAGGCTGTCATATTGACAAAGCCATTTTGTAAGAGCTACTTTGGTATGTACTGTTTTGATACTTTTTGATATGACTTTAAAGACAATAACATTAACATTTACTGCTTTTTGATGTGCTTTAAAAATAACACTAAACTTGACTGCTTTTTGCTGTGGCCTTGAAATAATAACATTAAATTTTACTGCTTGAATTTTGTTGTTTTAATCCTAGTAATCCATTAGGCCATTCTTGAGCTTTTACCCCGTCTTCAGTTCTGTTAGGATGTGATGGGAAGGGAGTCAGGAATGAGCTAAGGAATAGTATGGGGATCAAGGATTTGATGGGTCGTGGGTATCTTTTGGGTCATTAAACTTTGTACTAAGCACATCTCTTTTGATCTGGACTTGTCAAAATAGCTACTTTCCATCTAAGTCATCATCATAGGCAAACATCAGGACCTGAGTGTTCTACTTCATGCAGGGTTCTCTGCACCAGTTAAGGTTTCCTCTCTTTGTAATATTGAAAAACCCAGGATTTATGCAAATTTTTTACAACTGGATATAAATGTTTAAGGCTGGGCTGCCATTTAAGATTTTGTATACTCTATCCCAAAGCTTAACCTTTTAGTGGGAGTTGGTGATAAGGCTGTGATGAAGGGAAGTGCGCGGGGTGGAGGAGTTAGGGTGTGTGCAGGTGAATGGGAGAGAATAATTTCATCTTGGTAAATGATTAATAATTAAATCCACATTTCAAGAAAACCTGCTTTACAATAGATGTCCACATCTTAAATTCAGGTTGCTATCAAGACTTCTCTGGGAAGAAAACTTTAAAAGCTCATCCACATTGCAGGACCTCTTATATATGTCAGGGTCCTCATTCCTTGTGGCTTTTAAAATAGCTAGAGGATAATAAAAACAAAATAGATAACAGTATCAAAACAGCAGCATCAGATTACTGTTGGACCACAATCTGCCATTGTACAGAAGTCAATATAAGGTAGATCTACTCTAGTACTTTCTGGTCAAGGAATCTTATTACTTAATATGTGTTAGGAATTGAATCATGTGCCCCACAAAAGGCATGTTCAGTCCAACCCCTGGGGGTGAGAACCCATTTCTAAATAGAACCTTTGGAGATGTGACCATTAAAGTGTGCCTGAACTAGAATAAGGGTGGCCCTCAATCCAATATGGCTGAAGTTCTTATATGCGAAGGAAGTGGGACATAGAAAGAGAAACCATAGGGAGCAGCCAGAGGTTGCTCAAGTCAACAGAACCTGGAAGAGAAAGAAGATGTTGCCGTGCGCACTGCTATATGATGGAAAGGCCAAGAACCAAAGATCGCTGGCAGTCAGCCCCAGAATCCACAGTCTTTGGAGAGAAGTATCACCTTGCTGGTACCTCTATTTTGGATTTCTACTAGCCTCAAAACTGTGAGCCAAGACATTCCAGTTGTTTAACCCACCCATTGTATGGCATTTGTTTTATCAGCTAGGAAACTGATGAAATATGCAAAAAGGATTTTGATGTAGCATCGTGGGTTCACTGTAGATTGTGGCATGTATTTACAAAATATAATTTACTAACTTATTTGGACATGAGTTATCTTGGTAATTTCATTTATATACAAATGCTCTCTCATTCAGAATTACCGTTTCATTCCTGCTAGGAGCACACTGGCCTGACAGATGAAACCAGGCACTGTCTGGCTGAAAGGCAGTGTGTGCCTGTATATTCGATGTCCAAGTGTGTCTTCAAAGATTGACTCAAAAGAGCTCCACAGAAGGAGCTTCTGAAGAGGGGCTGGTGGCCCCCAGATAACTCTAGTGAAACAACTTTGAACATTGGCACTTTCTTTCTTCTCCTTTTGACTATAAGTAAAGTGTACCTATTGTTCCAGGTGAAATACTTCATCTGAGGTTAAATCAAAGCAAAATATGAAATGAAAAACCGAGTTAGAGAAAAAAAGCCAGGAGCAGGACCACCACAGGGCTTCTCTCCGTGCTCACTCGAGTCTTTTTCCGTCAGAACGGAACTACCTTTCTACATTCTTTGAGAGGCCCATTACTCTCTGCAGTTCTTGGTAAGAATTCAAACTTTAATGGAAATTCAGATTGTCCTGGAGTAAACCCATACACTCAGAGGAGATATGACCCAAAGGTATTCCTTGTTTATTGTAAAATATCTGAGTTCCAGAAAAAGAAGTCATCCAGGGCTCTTAAGAGAGGCATCCCTTTTAGGTTTTAAAAGCCACATGTAACAGAGTTCTAAAGCAGCAGATATATTCACACTACTTCAAAGATAGCTATTTAAAGAGTTCACCTGAAGTTACTCCTAAAGAGAAAATGAGGAACAAACTTGTAATGAAAGAGAAAAGATGTCTCAAGATGAAATTATAGAAACAAAGGTTAATCTCCAGCTTTTTTTCCTTAAAGCAAAATGCAAGTGACTTTCAAGAAGCTGATTAAATCCGATATATCTAGTAGAAAGGAAGATTGAGTTTATCATGATCTTGCATGCTACTCAGCAAAGATTGAAAAGTATAGAAGCAAAGTGAAGGAGAATAACCATGAATCAAACTAATTTCCATAAAAACCCTTTTTTATTAGTATTGGGCTCTGTGTGGTACTACACAAACACACACACACACACACACACACACACACACAGGGCACAGATAGTTGCAAATCCCTCAGAAAGAGCCTGGACTCCAGATTTGTTCCGTCCTGACACAGGCACAAGTCAGCAGCCCGAGGTGGGTGCCCGGAGACATGGGTCTCTGAGCTCCTGGGAATCTATTTTAATTGTTGTCAACCAGACCTATCTTTGGTCCCTACTGGAACAGAAATAAGTAATCCCTGTATTTAATCCTTTCCCTAAAGCATCTTCTACATCGTAATTACCCAGAGTCAGTCCAGATTTCCTAAAGTTTGTTCAAGTTAGACCTGCCTACTGGGATTCGGCAAGTCCAGTAGAGAACAATTGGGGTTGGTCCCTCTTTCGTAATGTTTGTCATGTCCATTTCCTTTATCTCCTTTCAAATTCACTCCCTAATCAGTTGAGCGCTAGGTTACTGTTAAAACAACTTCTTAGATTCAGGGTCCTTCATCCAAATTATCTTGGGCAATCACTAGTTTAGTATTCTTAGCATACTACTTTTTGACAGTTATTCTGATTAAAAACCTTTGTTGGCTCCCCATAATATGAATAATAAAATCCAGACTCCTTAGCATGGCGTTTCGGGCTGTCTGCCTCCCACTTGCCTCTTCAACCCTATTTCACAACCCCCCATCACAAACCCAAGGTCTTTGCCTCCAAATATTTGCTCCCATTTTTGCACTTCCTTCAGTCGTTCCCTCATCCCAATATAGTTATTGAAAATCTATGTGCCAAATGATGCTCTGGGTGAACTTCTGATACTGTAGGGTACTGCAGTGAACAAGACTGACAAACTCCTTACCTTCATGGAGCTCACTAGCTCAGAGAGACAGATAGTAAACAGGTATGCAATATTTCCAATGTGAGAAACTATGACAAATATGGATATGGTGGTGGGATAGAGAAGGACTCTGAAGCCAGGGATTATAGGAAGCTATTTTTGTGATTATAATCAGGTGATGCCTATGTGAGCAGGTGATATTTGAGATGATGTTGAAGCAGCTATGGGAGGGTCTGGGGGCTGGTGGTGAGAAAGTGAATGTTCCCATTCTATCAGGGATACCAGACCTAGTCCATGGGCAGATGTGCCAATTGGATCTGGAGGATGGTGGATAAAGGGAGAAAACGGTAAAAGTTGAGTTTGGAGTTGTAGATCAGACTTAGAACAAGGTAAGAAGTTTAGATTTTGCTTCAAGTTCAAGTGAATGCCATTGAAGAGTTTTAAGTCGAGGAGTGATACTCTGCTTTAAGCCTTGGGTAGATCACTCTGGCTGCTCAGTGAAGAACAGTCTATAAGGAGTAGAGAGTAGAATCAGGGATGTCAGTGGGGAGGCTGTTACTATCAAGAGATGATGGGGGCTTGAGCAAGAGTTTGTGCAGTGCAGGTGATGAAAAATGGTCTAATTTGGTGATTGTGCTAATGGGACATCACTTTTTCTTGGTGCATATATTCTCAAGGACGTGCTTATGATCTGCCTTGCCCACTAAGCCACCTTTGACCAGCACAGATGCACTATGTCTTTGGACTCCCATAGTACTGACTGACTCTATAATTTAGCCCTAATCAAGAGTTGTCTTGATTTTAATTGTTCCAGTGTGTGGGCATGCCTGGTTTCACCAGGTGGGGCTCTTGCTTCTGGAACATAAGGACTGTGTCTTCTTTGTATCTCCTAAACTTTGTAGCCCCAGTACCTTAATATCGGGGTGAAGTTTTAGTTTGCCAAAGTTTCTAAGTGCAGATGTCATAAACATGGGCTTGCTTTTACAAGGGAGATTCGCTGTTTATAAGCTTACAGTGCTGAAGCCATGAGAATGTCCAAATCTAGGCATCATCAGGATGAGCCCTTCTTCCTGAAGATAGGCTTCTGGCAATCCAGGACTTTGTCCATGGCAAGGCATATGGTGGCCTCTGCTGGTCTCTCCTTTCTCTTCCAGGTTTCATTGCTTCTAGCTTCTGGCTTTTGGCTTCAGTGGCTTCCTCTCTTAGCTTCTGTATCATTCTCTTAGAGCTTCTATGTGTTTCTCTCTGTATTTCATCCTCTTATAAAGGGCTCCAGTAAGACCCACGGGGGGTATGCCTTAACTGAAATAACCTAATCAAAGGCCCCACCCACAATAGGTTTCCACCCACAGGAACGAGTTAGCTCTAAGAACATGATCTCCTGGGGTCCATTCATCTTCACACTACCACAGGAGGCAGTGTGTCTGGTGGTGGAAAGAGCACACACTTGAGGACAGATCACCTTTGCACAGGTGTTGGTTCTACTCCCTGTGTCTATGACATTGGACAAGCTTCTTAACCTCTCCATTCTTCAGTTCAACCATCTCTAACAGTATAATAATAGTATTTCCTTTATAAGGTTGTCTTGAACATTAAATAATGTCAGTAAAGTTCTTAGTCCAGAGCCTGGCATATGTGTGTGTGGACATGCATGCATATGTGTGTATAATCTTTAATAGCTGCCATTTTTGTTTCACATGCACTGTGCACACATATACACACAAAGAAAATACACTTAAAGAAATCGAAGTGTTGTATTTTCTTACACTCTATTAACTGCCAACCAGATGAAGGAGCTCAAACTTGTGGGTGCCAGACCTTGAACATCTAGGCACTTCTAAGTGGGCCTGATTGTGTTAACTGCTTCTCTTATATATCAATAAGATAGACCAAGAAGATTTTACGTATAATTTAGTTATATCCCAGCTAAACACTAAGCCTCTGAGTTTCATACAAATAAGTTGTGGAAATAAATTAGGATTCATTGTTGATCACACAAATCCTTCTGTGACATTTCATTATACATGAATTTGCACCAAATGCTATAGATTGAACTTACTAATAAAGTTTTCTTGAGCAGTTGGCGCCACTACATAATAAGACAGTCCCAGGTTAGGAAATACTCGTTATTTTGTTAAATGTTGAAATTTTCATGGCCTTCATAGGTAGTTGCTGCCATAGTATGTGATTCCTGTTTATTGGTCAGAATAAAAAAAGGCACGGGAGTTTATTATTATGACATGTTCACTTTTTCATATGAATTTGAGCTGCTATTAAAGAAATTATTTAGGCTATGAATTTACAGCATTTGTATTTCCATAATACTTAGCGTTTTGCAACACTGAAGAGCTGTCCTGTTATAATACAATGAAAGTTTCTATTTTGGCTCACGTGGCATCAGACACAGCAGAGGGTTTAATAGAACAATGAGACATGGTTTAGTTCTTGAGGTAGTTACACACCTTGGAAGTCAAGATCCCCAACAGTTAAGAAACACTGTAAGTCAAATCATAATAAAAGGCCCAAATCTAAAGGTACTGGCAGCACTGACGGCTTTTAGCAGATCTGGGTATTCTGAGCTAAATATACAAATCCAGGTTCTACCATTTGCCTGGTATCTTCTTAAAAGTCCCTCTACCTCCTGACCCGTAGAGGGTTCTTATTTGTAAAATGAAAATGGCATGTAACTCAAAGATTTTGTGAGATTTGACTAAAACTAAGCACTTAACCTAGGGCTTAAAAACTGTAGGCATACAATATTTTTTTGCTAAGTTAAAGAATGAAAAAAACACTGCTTCTGTTTGGCTTCTGGGATTTAGAAAGCCATTATAGTATTGAAGCCAGTGATTTTCAACCCTGGCTATATAAAAAATTCTGATGCCTGGACCCATCACACATGATTTGAGTTATGTTCTCCAAAGGCATGGCCTGGGCACAGGTGTTTTCAAAAGCTCCCAGGTGTTTCTGTTTCTGGCGTTCAGGCAGGTTTGAGAACCACCACCTCTCACCATCTGACAGCTGTGTTTGTGTGACTGTCTTACCTTAACTGAGCATATTCTGAAGTGGCCTGAACACATTCAGCACAACCTGTACATCGTATGGCCATGTGCTCTGAACACATTCAGCACAACCTGTACATCATATGGCCATGCGCTCTGAACACATTCAGCACAACCTGTACATCGTATGGCCATGCGCTCTGAATACATTCAGCACAACCTGTACATCGTATGGCCATGCGCTCTGAACACATTCAGCACAACCTGTACATCGTATGGCCATGCGCTCTGTCCCTTGAACTATCGCAGTAGTAACTCTTTACTCGACTCCATTTCTTCAGTCTGTCTCCATTTATTTAGTCTGCTGGTAGTTTCTAGTTGCCCTAGAGAACAAATTGGATCACTTGACTGCCCTTCTTAAAAACCTTGTCTAGGTCCCTGTGGCCTATCAAATAAAGTTCTCATTTTGATATGTTACACAAGGCCCTTGGCCATCTGGATAACCCATCTTGGGATCCATGGGAAATAGTTATTGTGCTGGGAGGCAGGTATTTGGGAGTCTCCTGTTGCCACAACTCAGACTGGTTCTCAAACTTTGGTGAGATTATTGATCTCTGGAACTGAATGTCCCTCCGTTTTTGGAAAGAATAATTAGAAGAAATAGGGTTAGAGATGGAAGGCAAGAGTGATATTAGATAGCAAAGAAAATTAATGATTTTGCGTACAAGATGCTCAAGTGGAAGGCCTGATCACCCCAGGAATTCACATCTCAACTCACATGCCCCTTACTCAGAGAGACCTTCCAACTCTTGAACGAGAATATATTCCATTCTTATACTTCTTACAGCACTGTGTGCCTTTCCTCCCTGTCTCTTACCACCTTAAGTAATGGTTTGCATGCATTTGCATGATTATCTACTTGCCCATCTCCCAACTGGACTGCAGGCTCACTGGGCAGTTTGTCAGGAAGTGTCCTCAGTAATATGAGCCTATCATGTGGGGGGTGGTGAACGACTGTCCATTCAATGAGTAAATGATCAGTAAATTGGGTTTATAGCAGTGAGAAAATGTGTAGTTGATAAAATAAGGCCTGTGTGGAAGGGTAGCTTTCTCCTCCCTCCAGGATTTTTTCCACCTTCCCTGGTCCCACTGGAAAAAAAAACAGTGGGCATCTAGAAGCACACGTTCTAGCTCTGATTAAACTACCTCAAGCAGTGGGGTATTTGGGTGTCATGTCTCTCTCTTAAGTCACCACCTGCATCTGTAAAATGAGGCACTTGGTGCCATCCTTCCCCATTATAGATATACTATAGACATACTTCCTTTTCTACTATGTATTGAGGGCTCTGAAGGGTTTTATCTAGAATTGTGCTGTCTGGTATGGTAGCTATTAGCCACATGTGACTATCGAGCACTTGAAAGGTGGCTATTCCAAAATGAGATTCTGTGACTGTGAAATACACATTAGATCCTGAAGAGTCAGTATGAAAAGAAAGAATATACAGTTCTTTATGTTGATTCTTAAATTGATTATATGCTGAAATGATAATATGTAGATACTTTGAATTAAGTCGAATATGTGATTAAAATTTGTTTCACCTATTTCCTATTTTTTTTCTAATGTGACTTAAAATTTAATAATTATGTATATGGTTCATGTTGTATTTCTACTGGGCAGTGCTGGTCTAGAAACTATGTCTCTTAACCTTAAAAATTTTTTTTAAAGTTTTTTTAATTGTTTAAACACATGAAAATGAGCACTTCCAAGCAGTGTGAAAGGACCAATGTTACCAAATCAGCAAACAGGGGAACTTTATCATCTTACTCTCCTAATTGTGCAGACAAAGGCATAATTTCTTTTAGGTGGTTTAAAATATGAGAAAAACTCCAGACACTTCATTATTCTTTGTGAGTAGTTCTGAGGCTGGAACTAAAGATTGGGCATCTCCAGATTAGTAATCAGCAATGTGTTCTCCTCTTCCATCAGATCCTGTAATTCTGGGATTGCCTTCTAGTTCTTGGCCTCAATGAAGTTTCATCCTTTAAAGTGGTAATAGTCATGGGGGCAGCATCCAGCAAACGAAAAATCTTTGCCAGCAAGTTGCATGACTTCAAACTTGAGTTGAGTTTGGAAAACACATTATTTGACTTTGACCCAGCTGTATGATTTGTGGGGAGCACTGAAAATGCATTAAGTTTTCTAAATCTCTTAAGTCAAATGGAACTCTCCCAAGCTTTTGCAAATCACGTAACAACCTCTTCTCTGACTTGTGTTACTGCTGTAACACATAAGCCATGGCTGTTCAAAGTGAGTTCTGTAAAAGCCAGCATGGATTCCCAGTGAGCTGGTAATGACGCTCTCTGCTAGTGCTTCAATTTCCTTGCTAGAGTTGTTACTGCAGTCGTACCTGAGTAATGAGCGTTTACCCTCAGGATCCATAATTAAGTTCCCGTTCTTTGTATTAGAACACGTTTAAATTGTATATAATGTTTATAGATTGTTATACTACTCTCCAATTCACACATATTTCATTATCAAGTGAAATAATTTCTTTTACATTGTGTACAAACAGTTGAATTCTTTATTATTTGCCTACTAATTGCAACACAGTCTAGCAGACCATTGCTAGTTTAGGAGAAGCAGTGAATATTTGTATTCATTCTGATTTCTAACTAGAGAATGGTATTTCCAGACAGCAAGCTCTGTATTAAAGAATTTCAGGTTTCGTTGACTTTGGTATTCGATCAGGGGATGGTTAAAACAGTGTGTAAGAAATGTTTCTTATAGTCTCTTTTACTTGGGATGAAAGAATTAACCATTTTTGGCACCAGTTTGCTTTTTCCTGCCTGCTTTTTTTGTATGAACATTTTAATTTTGAAACTGTGTCTGTGAATTATAGGGAAGTGGATTTTACGCTCTGCTAGAATTCACGTTTATGGTTCTGGAATCTGGGCCACAGCAGGCCAAGTGGTTGGGTGTGGGCCATCATGGGGGGTGTGGGAGAAACCTGGAAGGAAGAGGGAGCCGATCATGAAGTTTCTTGACTGCCTTGCTCAATACTTTGCATGAGGATTTACATTTTTGAATTTTAAGGTGGAGATGGTGTGATTGGATTGACAGTTTTTAAATGTCATGCAAGCTCTGTGGTTGCCTTACAGAGGACGAATTTGAAGGGAGTGAAATTGGAGGCATGGAGACACCTTGGGAGGCAATTCCAATAATTGAGGCAAGAAATAGTGAGGCCCCTGGACTAAGGCCATGGCACAGGAAGAGACAAAGGGTTGAATCTGGGAGAGATTTGAAAGTATAATTGATAGGAATTAGACCTGGGCTTAGCGGAACAGTAAAAGGCTAGAATGTTTCCCTGATGTCTAGTCAGTGAGGAAGAGGAGGGGGGTGGCGAATCATTGGGGATAGGGAAGAAAAGCAGGTTTGAAGGGTCTCCTCCTCTCAGAAGCTCCTGAGCTCCCACCCCCACTTCAGGCTGAGAGGGTCAAACTGCCTCACTCCTTGGGGCCTCCTCTAGGCTGTGCAGTACCTTATTTTCCACTTACCACCCATTAGGTCTTTCCCAAAAGACTGTGGGTATCTTGAGAGCAGAATTGTAGAATCTTCATTTTGATATCCTCAGCATATGGCTTATGCCTGTGTCTCTAGCACACAGTGAATGCTCAGTAGATGTTTATCGAGTAAGTGTTTCATGAGCACAAGATTTGCAGATAGAGTGGCGAAATAAAAAGAGCAATAGCTTAGACAGAAGAGAAAGGGCCTGGGTTCTGGTACCAAGTCTGCTACTTTTGGTTCTTTGATCTGGGGCAAGTTAGTTAATTTTCTTGGGTAAATTTTCTTATAGCTAAAGGAGGAAATTAAGCCAGAATCTAGGAAATCCATGAATGGATTTTAAGAGGTCTCTGAATTTCTCTAGATGAGATTCAGAATTATACATGCAAACACACACACAGATACATATTTACATACACATACATACATATTCATACATTTATTTTCTTTTCCTGGGGAGAGGATCTAGGGTTTTCATCATATTCTCAGTGGGATCTGTTCTTCAAAATAAAGAACTACTGAATAAAATGTGGTGCTGGCTCTGGAATTTTTATGTAGGATGGATTTCAGGGGGTGGCAGTATGGGTTAGGGTGGGGTTTGGCTAAAGGACTTATCTTGAAATTGTGATTATGTGGCAAACATAGTTATATAAAATTTTATGTTTATTTGGAGGAGCTGGGTGTGAGGGTGAAGGGAGTGGGTGAGGGGATACTAAAGCTTTTCTGAGTCCTCCCCTTTGTCTTGCCACTTCTTAGAGTTCGTTTAATTCTGTATGAGCTGAATGTGATTCCGGCCCTAATGATGTATCATCTTCATGAGTTTACTAGGCATGGAACATTGTTTTTTATTAAAATTCACTTTAGCAAAGTCATATGCAATTATTTTAGGGCTCTCAAAGATACTTTTGTATAATAGGAGTTTATTTCTTTATTTGAGTGTTTGGATTTAACATTAAATTAAATGGAAGCAGAAAATGAATAAAAGAAGCCTGACTATACAATCTTCACTTTTTTTGAATATAATGCTGTAATAGATAAGCTCAGCAAATTTTGGCAACTATTAGCAAGCACTGGCCAGCAAGTACTTGAACAGAGAGATACAATCTGTTGTGCTGTTAAAGTTCACACAGCTATAGGAAAGCTTTGTTTTATTATTTTTTAAACGTATTTTTTATTGCAAAAAATAGCATGTAAACAAAAAAGCAATAAATTTCCAAGTACATTTTAACAAGTGGTTACACAGCAGATTTTGAAGTTTGGTATGGGTTACAGTTCCACGATTTTTCATTTTTTCTTCTAGCTGCTCCAAGACACTGGAGACCAACAGAAATATCAATATATTGATTCAGCAGTCATACTCATTTGTAAATCCTACCTTCTCTTTTTTCTTTTTTTGCATGAAAAATAATCTATATACATAAAAGCAATAAATTTCACAGTGCATCACAACACTCAGTTGTAGAACAGATTTGAGAGTTTGGTATGGGTTACAATTCCACAATTTCAGGTTTTTATTTCTAGCTGCTCCAAGGTAGTGGAGGCTAAAAATAGTATCACTATAATGATCCAGCAATCATACTCATTTGTTAAACCCACCTTCTCTGTATAACTCCACCTTCTTCTTTGATCTTTCTCCCACTCTTTAGGGGTATTTGGGCTATGCCCATTCTAACTTGTTCATGTTGGAAGGGGCTGTTGATAATAATATGGGATAGGGGGATGGAACTAGTTGATGTTCTGGAGAGGCTGGTCCCTCTGGGTTTCAGGACTTATCTGGTCCAGGGATCCATCTGGAGGGTGTAGGTTTCTGGAAAGTTACCCTAGTGCATGGAACCTTTGTTGAATCTTATATATTGCCCTAGGTGTATTTTAGGATTGGCTGGATCGATTTCGGTTGGGATTTGGCAGGCTCTGATAGGTGCAATGTCTAACTGAATCTTGCATAAGAGCAACCTCCAGAGTAGCCTCTCGACTTTATTTGAACTCTCTCAGCCACTGACACCTTGTTTGTTATGGAAAGCTTTATTTTATGTCCTGTGATAACTTTAGCT